>JARUPW010000265.1:163847-185598 GCA_029817735.1 Melastoma sanguineum
ACCCCCCCCCCCCCCCCCCCCCCCGGATTCTAATGCCTTTTATTGTTTCTACCCAGATATTTAACAAGCGGATGCCTCCAGAGGCTGTTGATTTGGTCTCTCGACTGCTACAATATTCGCCAAACCTCCGATGCTCAGCTGTGAGTAATGACTGTACTAAGATGATCTAATGCGCTTCAACCTGATACTTTTTGGTCCTTACGTGGCTTTGTTAGATGAAACCTTCCAATGCTAGACTGTCTATTCTGTTGCTCTAACGTGGGGAATTCCAAACTCACACTTAATCTGATTTTCATTTTCTCGGTGAACCAAAGCAGTAGTCTGGAGCAAGGTTTCATAAGAGAGGATGACGATTTAACTTGGATTGTGTGTTGAATCTAGATCCTCAAGTGGAGTAGTTCACCTTGGATGGACGATGTTTATACATTTATCTCAGGATTGATGCAAGTTCTGCTCTAATAATGCTCTTTCCACCATTGAACAGCTTGATGCCCTGACTCACAAATTCTTCGATGAACTACGTGACCCCAACGCCCGACTGCCGAACGGACGGTTTCTTCCACCGCTTTTCAACTTCAAGTCCCACGGTATGAAAATCCTTTCATTTCTACAACATCCTCGTTTGAAGCAATTCCCTTTGGTTTTGCTGTCGAGTTGTTCTTATCCACCCTTATTGATGCTTGCCACCAGAACTGAAAGGGTTGCCAACGGAAACCTTATTGAAGCTGATCCCGGAGCATGCGAGGAAGCAGTGTTCATCCCTTGCATTGTGATTACTATTATTGTGTACCTTGAAATGTAAAGGAAACAGAGAAAGGCCCTCCATGATTGTTGTTTCAGCATGTTGTCTGCATTGTGCGATGTTCCGCCTCCGTGCTTCATTGTATGTGTCCCCGAGCCTGTATCTGGACAGAGTAATTTAACCTATTTATGTACGACTTATGTGATGAAGAATCCGAATTCTGGCTGTGTTGTGCTTTTTGCTCAAGTCAGTTGCTCATCGAGAAAATACTCATTTTAATGCTTGTACTCCAGGTTAAAAAGCCATACTCAAGCTTTCAACCATGTACAAAAACATGCAACAAACACAAGGAAGCCGGTTCATATGTACTATTACTCTGGACAAGACAGACAAAGCGGCAGAAGGAGCCGGGGTGCCAGTCACGACGCCAGCCTCCGACCAGGCTTCCAGGAGATGTTTCAAGTCAGACTTTTCTAACTTGCTGTTGTTGTAGTCCAGTGACTCGTCCTCGTAAATTTCCCACCACTTCTTCACAAGCATCTTCATGTCCTACCCGTCCATATTGTCCTCCTTCCCCGTGTATCTCCATGGCTTCAACCCTGCGGCGCAGTAGTGCACCACATTGACCTTATCGAGCTCCATGTTCTCAGGTTGTCGCCACAGGTTCGCCAGCACGAGGTTATACACTTTTGGGATGGGCCTATAGTTGTCTTTCAAGAACATGTTCAGGAAGTCCTGCTCAGCAAAGGGAGTCGGGGCTGTGACCTCGAGGGTTCCGAGGCGTTCGCTGTAGGCGGAGAGTTTGGGGCCCAAGAGGGGAACCCCACTGGACCTNATCCGAACCAGGTGATTCCCTGCTCCCGTCCCGGATTTTTGCTTGTTGGATTGTTCGTTTGGGAGGATCGTAGTCGTAATTGATTTTCGTGGCTTAGTCATGTGATGTGAGCTGCTGGTTGTTTTCCTTTGTTTGTTTCGTGTGTTAATGTCTGTCTCTTATACACATCTAGATGTGTATAAGGGATGGGCCTATAGTTGTCTTTTAAGAACATGTTCAGGAAGTCCTGCTCAGCAAAGGGAGTCGGGGCTGTGACCTCGACCTGTCTCTTATACACATCTAGATGTGTATAAGAGACAGGGCCTATAGTTGTCTTTTAAGTACATGTTCAGGAAGTCCTGCTCAGCAAAGGGAGTCGGGGCTGTGACCTCGAGGGTTCCAAGGCGTTTGCTGTAGGCGGAGAGTTTGGGGCCCAAGAGGGGAACCCACTGGACCTTGTCGGGTCACTGCTGGCAGTAGCCGATCCCAAACTGCGGGGTGAACTACAAACCATGTCTTCTCGCAGAAGCCGTCCATCACAGCGTAGAGGTAGCCATCTGGTACTCTATGAACTACAAACCCGAGACTCGTCAATGAAACGTACCTCACACAACCAAAGGCACCATACTCTATGAACTACAAACCCGAGACTCGTCAATGAAACGTACCTCACACAACCAAAGGCATCAATCATGGTGTAGTTGATGGCGTAGTAAGCCATGGCGAACTGGGTGTGACTTTCGGGGATATACAGGATGTACTGCGTACCCCTGTTCGAGCAGCGACTGGTGGTGCTCTTCTGGGTCTGTTTATTACCGAAAATTCTAGGCTGTAAGACTCTAAATTGGATCGTAATTTAAATATCCTCGACCGTCCCCAGGCAAGGAACGTGACGTAGGCAGGGCTGAGCCATCATCCGTCTTCCCAGGAGGAGCCTTGACAGCAGTACCATTGACGGCGGGAGGAGCCTGCGTTGTTCCTCTTCCTAATATAACGATACTCTTGCCTTTGCCGTTGCTATTTGGATAAGGATTTTGGGCGGTGGGTATGTCATAACATATAGATCACCAAATCTATGAAGAAATGTCGGAGGAAGTTGCCGGGGAAGTTGTACTTGTCCTTTCGGAACTTAAGAGGGAGGGGCCCACGTGGAGTGCAAAGTGAAGTAACCCCTCGGACAACCACGACCGACACTTCGAACGTTATCCCGAGAACGTGGCTTGCATGCTGCAATGTTTGCATGGGCATTCAGTTGACACAAACCCTCATCCCCTCCATCTGACACGTCGCTTGCCGACATCAACTAAACATCAACCTGTGGCTTAAAAGACTAGTTGCATTGATTTTGATCATACAGTGGTAGTAATAACAGAGGAGGTGTATTGACCCAAGACCTCCCAAGAATAAGGGAGTCATAAAAATCAGACCCCCTCCCCCTGGGAGAAAAAAAAAAGAAGAAAAAAAAAAACATCAAATAATGCCCGGAATACATTATGATCGGACATCCATGGCATGTTAAGCAGCAGAAGGAACGTTCGCCAAGCGCATGACCCTCGCGCCACCGGCCATCGCCGCTCCTATCAAGCTCTCGATCCCGACCCTTTCGCACTTTGCGTAGTCCAGGGTTTCATCCTCGTAAATCTCCCTCCACTTCTTCACCAGCTCCTTGATGTCCTCCCTATCCATGTTCTCCTCCTTCCCGGTATACCTCCAGGGCTTCGAACCCGCGGCGCAGTAGTGAACAACCTTCACCCTGTCTCTTATACACATCTAGATGTGTATAAGAGACAGATTGTGTACCTTGAAATGTAAAGGAAACAGAGAAAGGCCCTCCGTGATTGTTGTTTCAGCATGTTGTCTGCATTGTGCGATGTTCCGCCTCCGTGCTTCATTGTANCTATCCATGTTCTCCTCCTTCCCGGTATACCTCCAGGGCTTCGAACCCGCGGCGCAGTAGTGAACAACCTTCACCTTCTCGAGCTGCACGTTCTCGGGGTGGCGCCACAGGTTTGCCAGCACGAGGTTGTAGATGTTTGGGATGGGAACGTATTTGTCGCGGAAGTACATGTTGAGGAAGTCCTGCTCGGCGAAGGGGGTCGGGGCCGTGACCTCGAGGGTCCTCAGGAGGTCGTGGTAGGTGGAGAGGTTCGGCTCGTAGACGAACATCCCGGCATTGAAGTAGGTTGCGGGCCTGGGACCGAGCTTGGGGTCCCACTGGACCTTGTCGGGGCACTGCTGGCAGTACCCGATCTTGTACTGCGGGGTGTGAGACCACGTCTTCTCGCAGAAGCAGTCCATCACGGCGTAGAAGTAGCCGCCGGGCTTGTCGAAGAGGTGGTCGATGTTCTCAAACACCTGGATGTCCCCGTCTAGGTAGATCATCTTGTCATACTCCACGAACTGCGGCAACACCGGAACCATTCCTTATCATTTCAGTAACAACAACCCTAAACCAGTAAAATACACACCGACCCTAACACCATACCTCCCAGATCCGGAGCTTGGAGTAGTTGATCACATAATAAGCCATGGCGAACTGCGTCTGGTTGGCAGGGGGATATACCGGCTCAATCTCCCGGACGACACAACCCTGGTCCAGCAGCATCTGGCGGTGCTCCTCGGGGACATCAGGTAGGATCGCGACAACAAGCGGGTACCTAGACTTGGACTTCCTCAGGCCCTTGGCAAGCCCAACGACGCCCTTAACATAGTCGCCGTTCCCAGCAAGGAACGTGACGTAAGCGTGGCCGAGAGTGTTCTCAGCAGCGGCAAGGGCGGGCTTGTTATTAAGGTTGGAGATGATGTGGGGAGCCATTAGATGAACCGAAACGTGACCTTGAGAAAAGTGTTTGCGGCAAAGCCTTAACTTTAGATTCGAGTAGTGTGTTTGAGTTGTGTGGGTGTCTTCGGACAGTCGGGTCGGAAGGGGTGTTATTTATAGGTGTGAGCAAGTGGAGGCGCCGGGGAGATCTTGCCCTGGCCTGGAAATAAGATTCTTACGGGAAACACGTGGGATTCGGGACCAAAAGTCGTGATATTTGAGGATCCCACCAATTCCCCATCAATCAAATGTTAGTTTTTTCTGGATAAAATCCCCTTTCCAAACAAACATCTTATCTTCTTCTTCTCCACCATACCGACTGAATTTCCTCTCCGAAGAAAATTTCCCCCCATATATATTTTGTTTTTCTTTCCTCATTTACTATTACAGCACTTGGTTGGAAGCATATTTCGTTCGTCCACGACCGACAAAAAAATTCGACTCGCAATTCCATCCCCAGTTTCATCGCCCGAACCACCAGACATTAACAAATGAACACAATTTTTAAAATAATTTAGTAAAAAAAATTCACAAAATAAAATAAAATATTTCAAAATTCTTTAAATATAGTCTTAAAGTCCAACTATATAACTTCGACTAATAAAGTCGAACTCTGTATAGCTAATTTTTTTTCCAACTTAGGAACTTTCCTCCTCTTCCCCCTCTCCCACCCCACCCCACCCACCGCCCTAAACGTTATCCAAAATTTTACGTTTACGTCAAAATTTAGGAAAACCCACCGATCGAAACAAAGACATGCAAATCGAAGTACGAGGGCTTGGTCAGGCTGTGGACACGTGTCGGCAGGAGGTGGTCCGGGCGGCGATGACTTCCCTTGCAACTCCCACGTTTACCCGTTGTTAGTTTTGTTAGTTGGGGGGACTTGGGATTTTGTCGCATCTGGGCAGTTGTCTTTCAAAGGGAGCCCGACGCGTGTAAATCGACGACTTCTCACAACAGCCAGCCACAGTCTGTGCTATGAGATAGGGGGGACATTAAAATTCAAACTCGTGGAAGAAACTAAAACTTAAGGACTTTGTGTTAAATAATAGGGACACGTCCTGGAAGAAATTTCCAACTGGAATATTCCTTGATCTGATTCCCCTATTGGGTTATTGATTTTCTGGATATGGATATAGATATATTTTCGGGTAAACTTCAGCGAAAACTCTTTAATTTTATTAAACGAAATTAAAATGTATGTTTTGTTTTTTTTTTTTCATATTAGGATTTAGGACAATGTTTACCCTATTTATAAGGGTTAAAAGAAATCTAAAAAAATAAGAAAAAATCTAAACAAAATCGATATTATTTTTAACCAAAAAAATTAAACAGTAAAACAATCTCCTCCATGATGTTTAACCTCCTGAACACACGAAATTCTCTGATAATCTAGCAGCTTATTAAACGAAAATCAAAATGCATGTTTTGTTTTTTTTTCTCGACCACAATGTTTATATAAAGAAATCAGATAAAATCTAAACAAAATTTTAAACATTAGATATGAGACCTTCCAACAATTGACCCCACTCGAGTTATTATTTTGAATCAAAAAATCTAAACATGAAAATATCATTATCCTAACATCCCCTTTTAATAATAATAATAATAATAATAATAAATTACTTATCTTGTTAATTTGGAAAATGTTTCATTTTCCCTAAACTTTCCCCATTTATCTGCCTATCGACCACGTAAACCTAGTTTATTATTATTATTGCCGCGTGCAAGTTCATCCATCTCTGTCCACGTGTCGAAACGTCATTGTCCTCCTAAATCGAAGCAAAGCAACATTAAAATAATTCACCGTCCAAAAGCAGTGGGTGAGGTCATTTGTGGTGGCCCCCACACGAAAACTCCTGGGCTCAGCCAGGGCTCGTTCAGACCCATATATACATGGGCCCAAGGCCCATAAACCTCGAGTCGAGCACCATGGGCCTAATTCAGGCCCGATATTGTTAGATCAGATCTGGAGCTTCCGACCTGCGGAATCATTTCTTCTTCTTCTGGTTGTCGTTGTGGTTGTTGCTGCTGCTGTAGTCCTTGGGCTGAACTCACTCTTTTGTAGAAACAGGGGATTCGTTTACCTTTTGATGGTTGATTGGTCTTAGCCTTGTTATTCCCCGTCCCCCATGGATCCGAACCAGGTGATTCCCTGCTCCCGTCCCGGATTTTTGCTTGTTGGATTGTTCGTTTGGGAGGATCGTAGTCGTAATTGATTTTCGTGGCTTGGTCATGTGATGTGAGCTGCTGGTTGTTTTCCTTTGTTTGTTTCGTGTGTTCGATGTCGATGGTGATGATGCCGATGGCTCGATCCTGGTCAACGGCGTGTTGCAGATCGTTGATGGTTTAGGTTGTCGTTCGCGTGCTGACGGTTTTATCGAGATTTTGGGGAGGATGGGGCCGATGCCGATGGGCCTTTTCCTTCATGATTAAGAAATAATAAAGGGGGCTGTACTGGGATACGTGGTAACTTGGGCTGTGCTTGGCAAGTCTCCAAACTGGGGGAAGCGCGAGTAAATGCAGTGAGAAATTTGAATATCGTTAGGGAGAATTTTCTCGGCATGTGTGTTTTCGGCTACTTTCGTTAGGTCACGATCAGAGCCTTAGATTCAAGTTGTTGTTGTTGTTGTTTGTGGATATTGAGTTCTACCGTCGAACAAGGATTGTTAACTGCACCGCACCCAGAGTGCTTACTATTCATGCCTGAAGTCGTCTCACTTTTTTGGCTTTCTTTAATCTTTCTCTGCAGCCTGTCACAGAAAACTACGCCAATCCCAAGACATGTTTCTTTCACGTTCTGTTCAAGGTAATGACAGCCCGAGGGGTGAATGATTTCTGCAGCTCCAATCGTTCCTCAATGCTTCTTACTTGATATTGGTTTGCTTTTGCTTTCGCAGGCTGCTGCTCTGGCATTTTACATCCTGTCTGCCATCTTTTTCAATAGTTTTGTCATTATTTTCGTTGTGACCGTCCTCCTAGCTGCTTTAGACTTTTGGGTTGTCAAGAATGTGAGTGGACGTATCTTGGTGGGTTTGAGGTGGTGGAATGAGATAAATGATCTGGGTGAAAGTGTGTGGCGATTTGAATGCCTTGATCAGGAGGTGAGTTCTGACTACTAACAGTCTTCTTTTTCAATTGTTAGTCCTGCCTTCTGCTTTGTTACTTTGCTATTTTCTTCGTCTCTTTCTTTTCATTTACCTGATATCATTAATGCTTTATTTTGGTAGTCATTGGCAAGGATGAACAAAAAGGATTCTTGGTTATTCTGGTGGACTATGTATCTTGCGGTATGGGAGGAAATTTCATATCCATCTTTCCGTTGAGAAATTAATTACGGCAACTGTGCTTGGATGGCAATCGGGCCTGTCTTCTTGACTAATTTATCTTTTGCCTTATGATCCTTGTCATGCTGCTTTTCTCAGGCTGTTGCATGGATTATTCTAGGGATATTCTCTCTAATAAGGTTTCAAGCTGATTATCTCCTTGTTGTCGGAGTTTGTTTGACGCTCAGCATTGCAAATATAATAGGCTTCACCAAGTGCCGAAAAGGTATGAATTGAATCTCTTCATATTGTGCTCGCAAGTGGGACCGGTGTTTTTGCGTACTAATTTAATCGGAATTAGAACTGCTGCCCATAGACAAGCGGCCTATCTCTTCTGGGAAATGCTAATGTTTACTTTCATTACCTCTGGCAGATGCCAAGAAACAGATTCAGGAGTTTGCTACGCAGACCATCGCATCACGCTTCTCGTCCACCTTACAGTCCGCATTCAGTGTCATCTAAAGCCGTGATAACCCTCCCTGGAGATATCCAGGGACAACCAAACATACTGCCTGGAACATCCTAGCTATGTAGCACGTAAATGGACGACTGTATTGGCCAGTTTTGACCCGGGACATGGGGTACAGAAGTGCTTCTATTGGAATCTCGGTTTTGGGCATTGTGACGCCCTCTTGCTCTCATTTTTCTGGGTGTGATGAAAATACTTCTGCCGGATCTTGTATTCTTGTGCCCGATAGGCGACACCCCTCTCTTTGGGTTCGTATTTTGTGGACGGGACTCGGCCCAGTTACTCCTTAGTGGGCCTGCGTAGAAGCCCAGTTTTAAATGGGCGATATCCGGAGAGAAGGAACGAGACACATACAACTAAGCCGAACCAACCACCATCAACGAAAACCTTTGCTCCCTCCATTGCTTCCGATCTAGCCCAGCCATTGGTTCTGCTAAGCTTCTTCTACGGAGATTACCGGTTGGGTGAACAAGTATTGGTGGCCTCCGGTTGCATGTATGAGTCATGATGGAGCTCCCGGCAACTGGAGCTACACGTGCGACTACCTGAAGTTATCCTTTCTGTCATGTAGGTGCTGTCGAGACTGGGGCAAATGTCCCACAAAACAGGGACACCGTCAAGTAAGGCGAAAACCTCAATGCGATGACAGAAGTATAAGTCCTCCTCCATCTGTTGCGGGTCGAGGACTCCTTCTCCTTCCCCCTCTTCAAACTCCGATTCGTATTTTTCATGGAGAAATATCTGATCAACGATAGAACAAGATCCATTTTGCATCATATCTAAGGGATTCCTTGGTTTAGGCCGAAGAAGAAATGTCACTCGATCATTATCAAACTGACTGGAATATTTTTCTGTCCGCGAGGATCCCACCAGAGCGCCTTCTACTTCTAATAGACCCTAAACTAGATCATAATCATTCTCAACAAGTCCATAAGAACACGGCGGCGAGTCCAGCGGGATCCGTAATGCTGGGAGTAGCGATCCTCGCGTCATCCCACTCTCGGCATCTGGTGGCAATATCACTCCTGTAGATGGTGGATGTTCTGCAGGTGGTTACTGAATCCAACCGTCGAGCAGAGAAGTCTTTTCGTCTTTGACAATAAATTTTAACTTGTTCATCGTTCATTATTCACATTTACACGAACCGAGCATGATTAGAGATTTAAATGACCTTATATTCGCATCAAATTGTTTGTACATGTGCATCTCGAAACAGAAAGACAATAAGTAGCGCCAATAATAATTTTTGTCGTGAAATTATTTCGTAAAATATGATAATATTTTTTAAAATTTAAATAAATAATATATTAAAACTGTTAAATATAAAAATATATAATATGTTATATTTTCATCAAACATTTCGAGCTTTTATAATAATTGGTGTTGACTACTGTATCACCGCCGGACACAAAATGAAGCCTAACCTAGGGCTACAGACCCAAAAAAAAGTGGGTTGGAAGAAACAAACCGCGGGTAAGTCAAGTTGTCGAGTGATGGATTCAGATGGGCACTCCTAGGGGAAGAAGAAGACCATCGAGGACCCCCCCACTAGGGCTAGGGTGAGATGGAATTTGTCGGAAGAAGCGGAGGAGCGCTACCGTCAAGCCTTGATAAATCGGACAATTGTCCCGGAATGAGGCTTTGATTATAGTCACTCGGATATGTACGAATTCCGGAACTTAATTGTCAAATTACATTGGGAGAAGTTGGTAGCGTCGCCGAATTCGATTGTAGTGCCGATTGTGCGTGAATTTTATGCCAATGCTGGTAATGCTGGAAATCCACCGGATGTCGTTCATGTGAGAGGAAAATTGGTTTACTTTAGTGCTGCAGCAATAGCCGAGCTCTGTGAACTTCCTAGGATCGAATGTGATGATTTTAGGGTAGCCTTGGAGGAAGATTTTAATCCGGCTGATGTTTTAGAATGTATCACAACCATAGGCTCGACTTGGAAAATGTCTAAAGCGAATAAGCCCTTGGCCCTTAGAAGTAGCGATTTGTATCCCGAGGCTCGCATGTGTCATATCTAGCAGACTTATCCCTGGAATTAACACGACGCATGTTACCAAGGATAGAGCGATGTTAATCTTTTGCATCATGGAAGGTAAGCAAATTGACATAGGAACATTGATTTATCGCATGCTAACAAAAGCATTGCCTGAATAACCTTGTGATTTATTCGCTTTAGACATTTTCCAAGTCGAGCCTATGGTTGTGATACATTCTAAAACGTCAGCCGGATTAAAATCTTCCTCCAAGGCTACCCTAAAATCATCACATTCGATCCTAGGAAGTTCACAGAGCTCGGCTATTGCTGCAGCACTAAAGTAAACCAATTTTCCTCTCACATGAACGACATCCGGTGGATTTCCAGCATTACCAGCATTGGCATAAAATTCACGCACAATCGGCACTACAATCGAATTCGGCGACGCTACCAACTTCTCCCAATGTAATTTGACAATTAAGTTCCGGAATTCGTACATATCCGAGTGACTATAATCAAAGCCTCATTCCGGGACAGTTGTCCGATTTATCAAGGCTTGACGGTAGCGCTCCTCCGCTTCTTCCGACAAATTCCATCTCACCCTAGCCCTAGTGGGGGGGTCCTCGATGGTCTTCTTCTTCCCCTAGGAGTGCCCATCTGAATCCATCACTCGACAACTTGACTTACCCGCGGTTTGTTTCTTCCAACCCACTTTTTTTTGGGTCTGTAGCCCTAGGTTAGGCTTCATTTTGTGTCCGGCGGTGATACAGTAGTCAACACCAATTATTATAAAAGCTCGAAATGTTTGATGAAAATATAACATATTATATATTTTTATATTTAACAGTTTTAATATATTATTTATTTAAATTTTAAAAAATATTATCATATTTTACGAAATAATTTCACGACAAAAATTATTATTGGCGCTACTTATTGTCTTTCTGTTTCGAGATGCACATGTACAAACAATTTGATGCGAATATAAGGTCATTTAAATCTCTAATCATGCTCGGTTCGTGTAAATGTGAATAATGAACGATGAACAAGTTAAAATTTATTGTCAAAGACGAAAAGACTTCTCTGCTCGACGGTTGGATTCAGTAACCACCTGCAGAACATCCACCATCTACAGGAGTGATATTGCCACCAGATAGGCCGTAAAGGTCAAAAAATTTTCCATGAATTTGGTTCTGGGAGGGAATTCGTTTAATCAGGAGAACTTTGACCATCCTTCAAGTTTAAATTGGCAGGTACAGGTAGGGAAAACAATCGGGAATCTTTAATCGCTTAGAACCTTCAAGACTAACCATTAAGGCTAAATATATCAAGCCCCCAAGGTTTTTTCTTTTGGGGAAAATCGACAAAGTGGGGATACTACAAATTTACCAGGCCCCCCCACCAAAATGGGGAAGGTAAAAACTGTTTTGAAATTCCTACTACTTCTTTAAGTTTATGTTCTGAACGAACCAATATAGTCAGCTCAGACCATCTGTAAATAAACAAAGATCAGAGCTATTGTAAACTGGCAAGACTAGCCATAAATGCATTTTGACTTTCGCGCACTTGCGCGATATAGGTAAAATTGGTGTAATTCCGTCATATTACATTTAACACTGTGGTTACACTTTATCCGGCCTGATTGATGCAACTGGCTATTGACACATAGAACACCGTAACTTAATACTTCATCCGGAGCATTCAGGTCACTGAAAATGTTCTAACTGACATTAAAAAAACACAGTATGCTCATGATCCACAAGCATCCGGTACTTAAGGAATGGCCCTTTGGAGTGAGAGCCCACCCAATTCCTACAACAGAAGTCTAAACGTATACATTTAAAATGGCATATCTAGACATGAAGAGGACTTTAAACTTAGCATAGTCCTATACCTAACGTCTTGTATAACATCTGTTTGAATATTATTAATACACTCTCACGAGACATCATTTAGTGTATAGCAATGCATGCGCACCTCCCCGTGCCCTCTCAATTCCATTAGATACATATCAAGCGTGCAACTAAAATAATCTATTCTTGAAAGAGTCAACAAAAGGAGCACATGAAGTCTATTCCCCACACGATCAAAGATATCCACTTCTAATATGTTTTGTACGCACGGCATTCCTTCCCGACGAGCAAATATTTTCCCCACAGTAATGGCAGAATTCCTCCGATACAATTAAGTGACAACAAAATTATGAGAATCAATTCTACAATAATTAGCAGGGACCCAAACGATAACCGAGAGAGAGGAATTGGTTGGTCTGCCGTGTTCTGTGTGACACGATAAGCTGCCCTACTTGGAAAGTGTCCACCATATGGTGCAGCATGGCATTGCTCAAGAATCGACCATTATTTCCCTCATTCAGGGACGCATTACCACGCCGAATAGAAGAGGTCGTGAGCCATTTCTTGTGATAGAAGAAAAAACGGTTCATCCCACATATCATACTTAAAATAGTAACTAAAACTCTTTAGCGTGTGTTAACTGTAGAATCACGAAGGAAGAAAGTATCCAGGCATTAAACGTATGTAGATATTACAAACCGAGGTCGGTTAACCGTTACGAGCAGAAAGTCTAGTCACAATCAATAGTGAAGAGTTTATGATTCACTTCTAGAACGAATCGTCAATCATACGTCCTGAATGTGCACCACATTTCCCTCTTCCAATCTTGACAAGTGATCTGCCCCTCCTTGGTTCCGGTCCCTTTTCCTGTCCACATAGTTAGTCGAACTCTTGGCAACATAACACCCGTCAACGTAATTAGCCTTAGCTGGGTGGGTTGACTCACTTTAAAATGAGTACCGAAGTGGCGTAAGGGGTGAGGGTTGCTAATGAACAATACTAATCTTGTAGATTCCAATCAGATACCCGATTAGAACTTGTCAAGGTAAGCATACAATTGTCGAACCTTATTGTTCTTTTTTATAGTGTGTGTGACGTTTGATGTCATGCCTGAATCTAGTGATATTCTTGCTCATACGGCCGTAGTCAGATTACCTGAAATGCTATCCTTCTTTTCTGGTCCTTTATAGAACAAAGCTTCTTATCGCAGCTGGTGTCATCTGAAGGCATGAACTCACACACATAAAGTTCAAACGGTAGGGGGGGGAGAGTCCAATCGGGCAGATGTACCCGATAATGTATTGGCATCGTGGCCCAGGGGTGTTATCAGAAGGCGTTGGGTTTGCCAAAAATCGTTTCCGGCAGAATCTGCGTTGCCCGGAGTCCAGATGGCCTAATATAGAATCAGCAAGGTTGGAAGTACTTGAAATGGTAGGGAGGGACCACCACTACGATTTGGCTTTGCAGTCACTGGGGGTGCTAATAAATTAACTGGGGAAGGGTTTGTTAAGGGGGGAGGGACATAAAATTGGGGTAGCCCCAAAGGAGGTAGAGAAGAAGCCTGAGCCTTGTTTGGAAATGGAATTAAGTAATGCATCCGAGATGGGGTAGCTGAAGGAATTGGGGTTATGGTAGCGGGTTGTATGCTGGAGCTCAGGTGTGACATTGATGTCAAAGATACAGAGAAGTTTTGATGGCATAGACAATGAGCTGTGCTGGAGGAACCAAAGGAGAAGGGCCTTCGGCTAGGGACCCGGTAAATTTGAGGCTCCAGTAGGGAAGAGTTATTGAAGCCCTAGATACTGCTAGGCATCCGCCTGCTGTAAAGGGGGCATCTGTAAAAGCCAGGTGGTAGGACGCAGTAAGGACTGCTGAGGCATATGAGGCACCTTTTGGTTGACGGAATAATAAGCTTGCCAATACATGGTGGCATGGGCAAGCCCCTAGCTACCAGCAGCGGTTAAGGTGCAGGTGGAGGCCTCCCCAGGCCAAGATTTCCCACTTGGCTGATAGGGAAGACACCTTGATAGTTGGTGCCAGGCAGCCCATCTGAGTGTGCTAGAAACCGGTCCTGTGAGGCACCGCAGCACTGCAAACTGTTGAGGTTGAACAGGATGGGGGAAGTGGACTGCCAAGATTAACGTTCGAAAATTCTATTTTTTTTTTCCGATGCCCCAACTTGATTAATGAAGTTTTTTTCCGTCTAACCTGTATGTAGCTGGATCATTGTTGATGGTCGGGCCAGATTTAACAGGTGGAGATGAATTTTAACAACTTGCAAATTCCTGAATAAGTAAAACTTCAAAGACAGCTATCATGCTCCAAAATTCCACCACAACGAGTCTCAGAAAAAAAAGAAATGCAACATTTAGTAAACCCATACCTTGTTCAACATACAGCAGGAGTCTCAGAAAAGAATGCAACATTTTAAAAAAACAATAACTTGGATTGTCACAATCTCGAAACAATATGTAATTCATAACCCTTATCGCTTGGTGGACTTGGGACCGCTTTTTTCCGTCCTTCGTGCAAAAGATATCGAAACTGCCAAAGGCACCAATGGACAAAGTAAATTTTGAACGACGATGAAAGTATTTCACCCTATGTTTTCTCAAATGATAATTTTCAGACGCAATAGACACACTTGGACAAACCAGCTATCCTTATCAGCAGAGCTTTCGATGGCTTCCACACACGTTTAAAAACTATTTACCCATCTGCGCCAAAGGCAAACCATACAAAGCAAGGCCGAATAACTAATCGATCTCTTAGCTCGAATACCATCTAACAAAAACACAAACACGACCTATCCGCAGCCTCATTCCTTTTGTGTTTCCGAAAACAACAGCTAACAACACACGAGGCCACCA
Source organism: Melastoma sanguineum (assembly GCA_029817735.1). NCBI lineage: Eukaryota > Viridiplantae > Streptophyta > Magnoliopsida > Myrtales > Melastomataceae > Melastoma > Melastoma sanguineum. Next base: position 178,730 of record JARUPW010000265.1, read on the forward strand.
GTAATTTAGATAGGCACCCCCCCGCCCCCAAAAAAAAAAAAGGTTTAACATCGCCAACAAGCCGCATTTAAAGCCCCAGATGCCCCCAAAAGACAAACTCACTTCCAATAAAAAAATTTAAAAGGCAAAAAGTACATAACTCGAGGAAAACAAGCATTAGGCAATTCAACGCAAACCCTAACAAGCATCCCCTCCCCCGGCCCCCCCACAAAAAAAAAGAAAGAACCATAAAAAGGGTTTGATAGCGAAATAATACCGTTCTGAGGGCCGATGCTGGACTCGTCGGTGTTGAATGTTGAAAAGGATGCCCCTCGTACTTATCTGCTCTTGGATGTGAGGCTAATCAGCTGCGATGTTACGAATCGGCAGACGCGGAAGGGTTCGATCTCGGAGCCGACGAAGCGGCGGAAGAGAGGGATTCTCGTCGCCACATGGGCCTTTCCCGTGGCCTCTCGAACCCCTAATTTCTTCTTTTTACCGGAGTTGGACAGAGAGAGAGGAGAAGAAGTGTGAGTTTTCCGTCCGTCGTAGGTTTCGTTTGGTTTTGGGATTTTGAAGGCGAGGAGATTAATTAGACGTGTAATCATTCTTATTGAAACCACACAAACTGTAAATTAAAGATGTGGTTTGATTTGTCTATTTAATAAAGACAAATTATTAATTTAATGACATTTTAAATGAATTTTTTATTTTAATTATTTAATTAGTTTATTATATAATTTTATTATTATTTTTTTTTTATTTAATTTTTTTAATTTTTAAATTTAATTTTAAATCGTGCTTAAGTCAAAATAAACTTCAAATAAATAATGACTTTAAAAATAAATTTTAAATTTTAATAGAAAAACTCAAAGTATTAAATTAAGAACGATGTTAACTTGTTTAAACCATACGCAAAAACGATGAAAGTCGAATGATGTTCTATTAAGAGGCTGCTACTATGGGTAAATGGATATGTGGTAAATAAATGAGATGTTAAAAACTCTACTATTATACGACAATCGGTAGAACTATATCAGGTCTTATTTGGCTTTCACTTATAAGAAATTTTAAGACTCGACAAAAATCAAATAAAAAACAAAAGTTGTGAAAAATTAATATAATAAAGTATTAAATGTTTGGTCAAAGTTTGATCTCCTAAATGATATTTTGCCTTTTTTTAATAAATATATATCATGGTTTCTTCACCTTCCCAAAAACCGCCGATTAATCCTAAATAGCGTTCGATCCGGGTAATCGGGTTTACCCGCCAATTGATCTGATCCGGATCTTTTTCCTCCATCACAATCCTAATTTGAGCTCCCCCACCATCTCTCCTTCCTCTCCCTAATCGAGGTGGAAATCCGTGATGTGACGCCGGGTGGATCGGAGAACCTACTCCCTCCCTCGCGCCGTTGATGGAAGGTTGGTCGGCATTTTGCGCAGTCTCCTCCCGCACCTCCCAGGGCCTCGTTGGGCGACGCGCTGGAGAGGAGGGAACAGCCGGGAAGGGAGGACAATGGATTGATTGGATGAGGTTCAAGGAGGCCCGGGTTTCCTGGACGAGGCCGAATTGGAGAGGAAGGACAGGTTGGCACTTCTCCGAAGATTGAAAGCTCGAAAATGAGGTATTATTGTTTTTCTCCTGACATTCCGATTTTCCTTGTTCCGATGGCTAATTCATCAGTCCGTCTGGACGAGTCATGGTGTTGTCGCTTGCGATGGTTTTTGACCTTTAGGCTGTTTGGTTTCTGGAGGAAACTGCCCGACACATATCGGAAGCATGCTTTCGTGAACTGTTGAACGGTCTTTGGCCTTACGCTCTATTTCAGTGCGTATTAGTTTTATCCTAATAAACAAGCCTATATCTGGTGGGGTAGGCCAGCATATATGCATTCATCTGCTTCTGGCATCTGTTTAAGTATCATTTCCGTAATGCTTAGAGGAATAAGGAGTGTGTGTAAACTACAAATATGTAGTTCACCCCATGCTACATATGAGGTGTTTTGTTTTCTTGTGGCATTTACTATCATTGTCAAAACGAAGGTGGATTAATTTTAGGCTTCACTTTTTATGCAACGTTATCCATACTTGATGAGTTTTTTTTTTTGTGGTCTACTGCTCCAAGATTGGCTATATCAATCTCTTATGAAACCTGTTTTGCAGCTATTGATATCAGTACAATATGGGGGCTGCTTCTTGTAGAGAGGAAAGAGTGACATCCAGAACATGACGAGTTAGTCAGGAGTTAGCAGAAGTAGAAAGAGTTATATAAACGCGAACAGCGTCTCACTTGATTGCAGTTTCTTCTGAGGCTGGAAGAGAGAAAATATTGGAGGAGGCATTGATTCAATTAGAAACAAGCGGCGTTGCTGATGTATGCCACTTGCTTTTTTATCCTATTGTTGGTTTAATTGCTGCATAATCTTTGGGCTTTCTTCACTCTGCTTTTGGTTGTGGTGTTATATAATATTTTTTCAACTGTGGTACCTTTGTTAATGATCCTTTATGGCAATGATTTTGAAATGCATCATGTGTTTCCTTTTATTTCTGTTATTTTTTCTGTATCAGCTAATTCACGTTCAATTATGAAGTTCATGAAATATCTAAAAAAATTGAATAATATATGATCTTGTTGAGAAAAGTAATGACAATTGTAACCTCTAAGAGCAAAGAACTGATAATCTAGTTTTTCTTTGCTATTTTGGTGGATTGTTACTGTTAAGAGTTTTTGTGCTCATATTTGTTTTCATGTTATCAAATTGTCTAAATATTTCACACAGCTTGAAAATCATTGAGAGAATTAGACAAAGAGCAGCAACTGATCCATTTTGAATCTGAAAAGAGAAGTTGTCTGAAGCAGTAACTTTGGTCATATTGGAATTGAGGAAACCTCAGTGGAGGGTGAAATGCAAGTTACATGATGCTACTGCCAGCTTGCCGAGGTTGACTGGCAATGTTTCAGAATTGACTAAAAATGCGGAGTTTGGAGGCCCGTGAGCATAATTTACATAAGGGAACAAATGTCCTGAAAGCGGAAGTATGTAGTTTTTGATCAAAGTTTTTCCAATGGTTATCATGAGTAACGTGCACTTAAGTTTTTGTTGCCTGTCATTTGAACTCAACAGGCGAAGCACACAAGGCGACATTTTTATAGAAAAGAAAGATCTAATGGAAGGGAGAAGAGTTTGCAAGAACGGGAGAAGAAGCTGAGCGAAGATAGAAGGATCCTTAATGAGAGAGAAGACAAGCAAATGAGAAAATCAAATTTCTTAGTGAGAAGGAGAATATATCTTGAGGATGCGATAAATCAATCCAGTCCATCCACTGTGACATTACAGGAAAAGGAAAAGATGTAAAGAAAAGGCTGGGGACATAATTGCAAATGGAAAAGTACTCTTTTCATTTGTAGTTTGAATTATGTCAAATTCCTTTTTCTGCCTTGGTTATAGTCATCATCTTTGTTTTCTGATTGTGAAATATATTTACGCATTGAAATTTGGTTGTACTTTCAGGAATCGTGTGTGCTTGCCACCATGTTGAAATCAAAGGAAGAGCATTGAATGAGAGGCAGGAAAAGTAGACATAAAGAAAACGTATAATCTTCATAGACATCTTCCTTGTAGACCTTGTTTATTCTGTTCTTTTGGTTGTTGCTTCCCCCTTGTTGGATAATGTTAATGACACGCCAAAATAATGGTAATATCTCATGTGGATATTGTTTTCATATAGTAAATAGCTTAATGGAGTAGCAGACAATCTCCACTTTGGTGGTTCCTCCAAGAAAGATAGAATATTCTTTTCCAACTATATTGTTAACATGGATAGTTGCGTAATCCCATCCCAAATTAGTGGTTAAAATTACCATTTGTAAGAATGTGTCTAGCAGCTCTATTTTTACAGCAGAAGCTTTCTCCGTAAATGGTCTCAATGATAATATGAGATGACATAATCCGGGCTACATGATTCTGCCTCAACTTTTAATTGGAATTGATTTGCTTCAAGATGCTGGTATCTTTCTTTTATAGCATGGTAGAAAGAATGCCTTGAATAATTTTGCTCCTTTGGAGTTTTTTATTCTCAATATCTGGAGACTTTAGTGCATTAGGTTGCTTGAAAGAATTATATGATTCATTGTGTTTGATGACTGAGGGCAACGTATGGTGTGTGCAGGTGGAATTACCAAAAAGCTCCTCGTGAGCAAGCATGCCTCCTTTGAGGAGAAATATTTCCAGTTTAACATAGAACTGGCAGAAAGGGTGAAACACTTTGACAAGGAATTGAAATCAAGAGGAGAAGAATTGAGCAATGCGTTCAGAAATCAATCACAGCGAACATAAATTGATGAAAGGGTGTCTGCTTTGGATATGAAGGCTAGAGAAATCAGTGGAAGAAGAAAAAAGATATAGAAGGAAGATTCAAAAAAATTGGAGAGCATGAAAGTCATTATAGCCGATTAGAAAGGCTGGAGATGGGAACAAGGAGCTTCTGAGAGGAGAAAGAGACTTTGCAGAAGCCTCCAAGATGAATATAGAGAAAATAAAAAGCTGAATAATTGCTGAAAGGAGTTGGATTCAAAGAAGCAAGCTGATCCCTTCAAACAAAGTCCAATGCGGTCAGAGCAACATTCGACTGCAAACAGAATTCAAGGTGCAGTTGGAAAGTGTCATCGGTCAAGTGGAGATGCTTTATGAAAGAAACAAGAAGGTTGAAAAGGGAGAAGGAAAAAATGACAGAGATTGGAACTTGGATGTGAATAGAGGCATCTTGTCTTGAAGGCGAAAAAGACTTTTTGGAGGAAATTATTAAGTTGGAAGAACTGAATTGTCCTGAGGAGAAAAGACTGAAATATGGAAAAGAGCCAAAATGGAGGAACATGATGCAGAGAGAATTGGAGTCTAATAAAACTTGAGAGGGAGTCATTTGCTGTTGAGACAGAACAGGAGGAAAATAACACGTTGAAATTTTGAAAGTCAGCACAATACAGCTCTTACAAGATATTGAAACAATGAAAGAGGACTTTCAGGCTAACCTGCATAGAAGGCAGGATGATAGAGAAAGCTTTGCTCGCTAGGGAAGAGAAGTTTTGAGCTTGAAAGAGTAGAGAGTAAAAACCATAAATGAGTCGGAATGAATTTGCTGAGAGAGAAAGAGGAAGGTAAAAGTGAAACTCGGGCACTGAAGAAAAGTAAACAGATCCTGGAAATGAATAAAAAGCAACTTAAGGAACCAACAGGAGATTAAAGAGACATTGATCAGTTAATGGTCATGGCCGTAAACTTAAGGATCAAAGATTACAGCTCCAAGGAAAGAGAGATTTCCTCTTGGTTGTTAGAACTCAAGGAACTGTGATACTTGTGGAGAGATGCTTAGGGCATTCAATGCTCCTCCGAATCTTCCAAGATGCCACTGACAAGAGAATGAGGAGGTTCTTCCATTGGAGCAGCGGGTGTCTGGAACTGTCAATAATCTTGGTTAATAAATAGTTATTTTAGATGATCTCCTATGCAAGCATCAGTTGAGTGTCGCCTCTTCTTTTTCTGGGGGTCCACATCTTCCTGCGTAAGTGTGCATCTATAATCTTCCGCTTATCTCCGGGTGAAAGGGCATGGTTTCGTTTCTTCGCCAACCAGAAATGGATTGCCTTCGGGGAAGATATTTGGTGGGTCAGGGTCTTTAGAAAACAAGAAGAATCAGGAGGATCATGGCGTCTGTTCAAGATAAAAGCAAGAGAACATCAGTTCAGATTTTCCAGGACCATGCTACGTAATGGATCTATGTCATCGGACAAAGCCCGAGGCATCAGATCGCAGACCTATACTTCGGTTGATGGGATCAGAGTCCATTGGATGCCAACTATCATTTATACAGGAGGATAGACAAAAGACGGCGAAAGAAAGGGGTTTGGTGTTCACAAACGCAGAATCAGTTCTCCTTGTTATCCAAGTAATAAAGGTCTGTATTAATGATAGGCGTAGTCGCAGAAAAAAAAAAACAAAAACCAACACAAAAAAAACACCACAACAAAACCCAAAAAAATGAACAAAAAAAAAAAGACACCCAAGCAAAAAAAAAAAAAAACCACAAGAGGAGACTAACCTTCCTTAATAAAAACACTTACCGGTCATAAACACAAGGTGGCATCCTTTCCCTCCAAGAGGTTTATAAACGATTAACGTTATTACAGGAAGAATTATGAATCGGGCCTATGCAGAATCCCCAGCTAAGCATATATTCGGGCCCATGTGTTGGAAGGGGCAATATTCATCGATTATCTCCACTTTAAGCCTCTGTCAACTTCAATACCTCACCAACAAGATCCATCCTAAGTGGCCAGAACAATACTCTCAACAATTGTGCAAGAAAAGGGGAGCAGGGGCGATGTTACTTTTCCCAGTTTAAATCAAATTTTACTCACATGAAGGGATTGCGTCAAGGTTCTAAAAGTTTTCAATGTTATCCCGATACGGAGAAATATCCATAATACCTCAATGGTCTTCCTAATCATGTCAGCAAAGATTGCTGTAATACACCGTGAAAGTGGCAGGTCGTTACTAACGGCACGGCGAAGTCTAGGGACAATGAGAATACGGTTCCACTGGATTGAATGGTTTTGAATACATTGTATGGTTATAACTTGATACCGTAGAAAACATAACTTTTACCTGCAAGTGATCCAACATCTATAATAAAGGGAAGATGGGAAAGTGGTCTCATGTGGCTGGCATTGAGTTTTGATAGTCATGCTTACATACCTTAGCAGTCCGGTGATGTCCTTGTTGGGATGAGTTTGTTTTGTGCTATTTTCAACAACCGTATGGCATCCTTTCTGGCATCCATTGTATTGGACTCACCAGAACATCAGAGAGATGGGATAAATAAATACTGCA
>JARUPW010000265.1:185623-215069 GCA_029817735.1 Melastoma sanguineum
TGCATCAAGCCACTTAATAATTTCTTTCCTCACCACTTCCTTCATGTGCGGGTTCAGTCTTCGTTGTTGCTCAACCGTAGGCTTTTTGTCATTGTCCAACACGATCTTATGCATGCAAAGTGTTGGACTAATCCCCTTGATGTCCGCGATTGCCCATCCAATGGCTGACTTATGCTCTCGAAGCACTTGTAACAACATCTCCTCCTACTTGTTAGTCAATGATGATGATATAATAACTGGAAGAGTGTTTTCCTTACCCAAGTAAGAGTACCTCAAATGCTCGGGCAATGGTTTTAGTTCTAACTTTGGAGGTTCTTCAATGGATGGCTTTGCTATCGATGAGGGACGATCAAGAGGTTCCACTCTTGGGAATTGACGTATATATGCGACATCTCCTTTCTCAATTTTCTCGTCATGCGGTTTATCTTCATGTGGCTTTTCTTCCTCTAACTCCAACTCACAAGATTCTAGAAACGTTTCGTATGCGACTTCTTCAATTATGTCTACGTAACTGCACTCATCAGATTCGTTAGGCATCTTCATAGCATTATAAATGTCGAAGGTTACCTCCTGGTCATGAACTCTCATTGTCAGTTCCCCCTTTTGGACATCAATTAGTGTTCTCCCCGTGGCTAGGAACGGTCGTCCTAGAATGATGGGAATCTCACGATCTTCTTCATAGTCCAAAATCACAAAATCAGCGGGAAATATGAACTTGTCAACCTTCACCAAAACATCCTCCACAATACCCTAAGGATAAGTATAAGATCGATCGGCTAATTGTAAAGTGAGTGATGTAGGTCTTACCTCACCGATATTCAATTTCTCAAAAACAGAGAATGGCATCAAGTTGATACTCGCTCCTAGGTCGCATAAGGCATGTCCGAAAAATTCCTTACCAATGTTACACGGGATAGTAAACTTACCCGGATCCTTAAGCTTAGGAGGGAGTTTTGTAATGATCAGAAATTTTGTAATTCTAATTATGCGAAGGTTAGATGTGGTTGAACATTTGGATAACCTCGATTATTTGACCACAATTATGGCCAACAACCTATTAAACCTAAACTTGATGATAACTAGAAATTGAAAAAAATGGTGGGACCCTAGTTATTATTAATGGACACTAAGCATGCGAAAGAAGGGGGACATAAGGCGGTTACGTGAGATAATAAAAAGAAATAGAAAGATTTTATAAAAAAGAAAAAGAAAAAGGGGAGAGTTACCGGAGAGGGAGGCGAGCAGAAGGAGAAGAAAATAAGAAAAGAAAAAGGAAGGAGAGAAGCGGAGATACAGTGACGTCGAGGACGAATTTACATTCGGAACCTCGAGGAAGGGACATGTTAAAACGTCCGACCCGAAGTGAAATCGTGCGGAGACGTCGAGAACTCGAAGTATTTTGCGGAGGAAGTGGAACGAGGTACGTACGTTTCCCCCTTCTCTGTTTTCCTAGAATTCCGTCCTTGCTGGGTTCCTGGCATATTGTTGCCGCGTATGCTTGTGGGATTAATTGGTTAGTTGCGTGGGTTCAGATTTTGTACGTTTCGTTCCCCCTTCTTCTTTTTCCCTTTGTTGTGGTAGTCCTCGTCGATCCTGTGAATTTTGCTGTGGTCGATGCGACGATGCCATTCGTGGAGTTAATCGTCTTGTTGGTTGTGTGTCCTGTGGGTTCAATGATTTTTCTGATTTGTGGTATATATAAAAAGGTGTTTGCCGTACTTATGCACATAGGCATGAAAACTGCAGCCTCTTGTCCCTAGTATTTATATATATACAATGATAATAATACAATGTTGCAGATGAGTTGGGGAGAAAGACGTTTTGCTGTGAGTGTGTGTGTGTGATTAGAAATGGAACGGATTGTAAATGGTTGGAGTTATTTCGAATGTCGCACCTTCTTCTTCTTCTTCTCCTTCTTTGTGGACATCGTCTTCGTTGATCTTCCTCTCTTATACCTACTAGTGTACAGAGATTATTGGTTGATTGTGCCTCGACTCTGTTATGGCTACTTTAGAGTGGTTGGGGGCTGTGGTTCTCATGACCTAGGTTACGGTCTCCTGTTTATTATTTTAAAATGGCAAAGACAACCTTAATTGGCGGGATTCTCCGAGATGAGATTAGCAATTGTAAATTGTTACAATCGGTCGGTATGAATTAGTTGGTTGTGAACCCACATGCGGGTAGGGACACGGAGGAAATTGTGATCCCGGAATGCCTGGATAATCAGCCGTTCTAGGCTGGATAAATGGGCCGAGAATGAAGGCCAAAGTATCACGACGGAAGATAGCTGTGACAAAAAAAAATTCGAGAGGATATTTCTCGACAATGCCGACAAGACGGAGGAGTCTTGAGGGATTTAAAAGGGGAGGAGGACTAGAAATGAAGTCCCGGTTGAGAATGATCAAGTGTGAGGAGATTGCTCCCACACGGGCGTAGGTTGATGATTAGTTGGGTACGTAATCAACTCGGTGAGAGTTGATTAGATGACCGATGAAACAAAAAGGAAATTAGTAATAAATCATAAAACGATTATACTAGTTTTATAACTAACAAATAATTCTTGGTATTGTTTCTTTTTTTACAGGTACCGAAATTAGTATTTGCATAAAGTGTTACATTTGTGTATTAAACTAATGTATACTAGAATATTGTATATTAAATCGTCGTTAGAATTATAATACAAATCGGGCTATACCGCAAATGGGAAACTTTAGAACCTTTCAAGTTTCCTTTGTAAGATTGCGCTGCATTCTTCTGTTAAGGAAATTGTTTCATGACCACCGAGCTTCCTTTTCTTCGAGAGGATGTCTTTCATAAACTTTACATAGCTCGGCATTTGCTCAAGAGCCTCCACGAATGGGATGTTAATCTGCAGCTTTTTAAATACCTCAAGAAATTTCTTAAATTGTTGCTCGTCAGCGTGTTTTCTAAGTCTTTGTGGCAAAGGAATTTTTGGAACTATAGGAACAAGATTGGTATGTACCGGTGTAGCTGCGACAAGCTGTTCGGAGTCCTTTCTAGACTCTTCCTCACGTACCTTATTTTGTCGTCTTTCGCGCGCATGTTTCTTTTTAGCCTCTTGTCTCTCAAATTCTTCTTCAAGATCCTTTCCATTTCGTAGAGTGATGGCATTGCAATTCTCCCGATTTTTTGGGTTGAGCTCCGTATTGCTTGGTAACGCTCCATGCGGTCGCATGACCAAAGACCCTGCTATTTGACCTATCTGCATCTCTAATTGTTTGATTGAAGTTGCATGGTCCTTTAACATCAACTCTTGCTGCTTTCGTGTCTCCTCATGCTGCTTCCGGACTTCTTCATTGTTTGCAAGTACCTGTCTCAGCAAATCCTCAACATTAGATTTGGGCTCACCTACGGGTTGTCGCATTGGAGCTGTAAAGCCTGGTGATTGGTTTGTTCTTAGTTGGCTTGAATCTTGATGGTCTTGGTTATTTCGCCAAGAGAAATTAGGGTGATTCCGCCATCCTGGATTATATGTGTTGGAGAACAGGTTGTTCCTATTGTTGGCACCCACATAACTCACCTCGTCCGATTCTTGCATTTCCATAACCTGCAAATTAGCACGAGCATTATTAGATGTTTGAGGTGAGGTGCGTAATGCAGCCATTTCTTTCGTGAGAGTTTCCAATTGAGCACTGAGAGCGGTTATGGCGTCAAGTTGATGATAGCCTCCTCCTCTTGCTGGTGTTCTTCTCTGGCCATTTGTTGCCATTGCTTCGAACAATTCCAAAGCATCTTCTGGAGTTTTGTTCATTATTGTACCCCCAGCAGCTGAGTCAATTGTTGATTGAAGTTGCTCCGCTAACCCATCATAGAAGCTTTGAACCAACATCCACTTAGGTATGTCGTGGTGGGGACATAACCTTTGCAACTCCTTGAATCTGTCCCATGCTTCATACATAGATTCATTGGGTAGTTGGCGAAATGAGGTGATATCATTCCTTATTTTTACAGTCCTGCTCGGTGGGTAGTACTTTGACAAAAAATGCTTTCTGAGATCATCCCACGAGCTGACTGATTCACCGGGCAACGAATATAACCACGATCTAGCTTTATCCCGAAGTGAGAATGGAAATAGCCTCAACTTGATTGCTTCTGCTGATACTCCATTATACCTGAAAGTTGCACACAAATCCTCAAAACGTGTCAGGTGCCAATGTGGATCTTCATTTATCAAACCACCAAAATTAGAATTTTCAATCATATGAATAATAGATGGCTTAATCTCAAACGTGTCTGCTTGTATTTCTGGACGTAGGAATCCTGCATGATTTTGTGGAGTTGGTTGTGCATATTCCCGCATCGTCCTTCTTTGTTGCGGATCTTCAACGTTCAAACGATTATTTGCGTTCGCCATTGATTTCTTTTGACCTCTTCTCAATATCCGAAAAGTTCGCTCAATCTCAGGATCAAATAGTAGCTCGTTTTCACTTCTACAGTGTCGCATACACCTGCGAAATGTAAACGGTGACTAAATTTAAGCACTTGAAAAATGAAAAATAATAACAAAATAAATTACGGCACTATCCCCTGCAACGGCGCAAAAAACTTGTTCGCAAAAACGCACACGCAAGTATACGGGACGCACAAGTAATAGAGTAGTGAATAAAAGTCGTTCCCACAGAGATTGTTCAGAATATTTCGTCGATTATCACTTAACAAGTCTTAATCTAGCCGGATGAAGATTTAATTATTTAAAAGGTTTAATATAAGAATGAAAATAACAACTGAATAAAAACAAGTATAGAATAAATCGATGGATGAAAAACCCAGGACTATGAATCCCCTATCGTTCATTAATTATCTGCGCTCTCTCTTCCTCAATTCTCTCGGTTTCCCGTTTACTAACCACAATTCTTGTTGTTCGTTAGACCCCTCTCGAGTTTGTAACGGTGAATTATATATTATCCGTAAACCTATATCTCTATAGCGATACACGAACAACTATAATCATTTTAAGTGCCAATTGTTATCTCGGTTACCTACGAGCGTATATCTCTATACCCCTCTGAGTTAACCTGATCTCTCAGACTTAACCTAGGTTATATTCTCCCTCTTCTAATCCTAAGTCCCTCTCTCGAGTCCACTAAAGGATAAGAAATCAAACAAATCGGCGATCAACCCAATATGCAAGCATTAAGCACAAGAGAACATAAGCAAACTAGAAACTTCACGAATTGATTCCGAAAAGAGTTTAGATAATCACTACACGAGTCGGTTCATCACTGTCCTAGATAACATATTTAGTTTTGCATCCTAGCCAACAAGCAAAAAAAGAAAAAAAAAAAGAAAAGATAATCTTCATCGTCTTCTCCGATCTCTCTTCCTTAGCCATCGTCTAGTTGCCTCCCCCCTCTCTAATTCATGTTTTAAAACCCTTTTATATGTAGGGTAAATCTTCCCCCAAAACACCCAGGAGATTTGGAAATAATATAAAAGGATCTTCTCGTCTCGTGTGGCTGCACGGAATCCTCGTGTGGCTGCACAAAACTTCCTGTCCACCGTCTTCCTTCTCGGCAACTCTACCATCTACCGTCTTGTCACTCCTCCTTCACGATGTCTATTTCTTGCCGTATCAACCCATTTTCCTGCAAAGAACCTCACAAGTGCAAAACACATCCAAACAAAACGACTAACCCAAAAATAACATGCAACTAACTATATATGCCCATAAATGTCGGATATCTAATCATTAATTAGGCTCCTAAATGAGACATATAACTCTAATTTCTTAGAGTTATCACAAGTCTGCCTATAAACTTAGACAAGCCGGGTTCAGTAGCATGAAAAAAAGTGTTGAAAATGAAAATATACGCCGTGCTTTTAACTAATTTGCCCGGCGGGCGTGTTGAGCCCCTTTTGGGCTGATCGTGAATATATAAGGATGTCCGACGAGGGCCTGATTAAAGAGGGCAAGTTCATCGGCCTGAGTAACGGGAATGAAGATGTTGGCCCGTATTTGAAGCAAGCAACCCGCCTCTGGGGCTCGCCGTCTTCCGGCCAGAAGAAACGATCAGTCTCTTCGAGAAGCAGCAGACAGCAGCCATGGCGGGCAAGCGTGGTCGCGATAAAGCTCTGGTTTGTGTCTCCCCCAACCCTTTCTCTCCCTTCTGGCTGCATTTGACCCCAATCTCCCGCCGTTTCTGCTTTTCTTTTCTCCCACCTTCCTTCTTGTCCGGTCTTATGTTGTCTTCGGCGGGTCGTGCCTTTGTTTTACAGCAATTCAAGTGAGCTTGGTTTTTCCTTTTTGTAACTCGTTAATGCGGGGTAGTTTACTGGGGTGTTTTCTTTGGCCTCGCATTTCTTCTCGTAGGATTTCCGGGGGTTTTTGAATGACTTGCAGGATTGGGAGTTGTTGTCCAAGGACAGAGACAAGAAGGTGCTTCCCCTTATGAATCTCTCTGTTTTATCTGATGAATAAAGTCGATCGGCTGCTGGTAATTGTTTACGAGGCTCGAAAAATTTTGTAGGCGTTGCCCTCATCCGGGGGTGGAGGAGCTGTTGGCCTGAAGAAGGGCCCGGGGAAGTACGATGCAAGTCATATTCCGGATGCCTATTCTTCGGACGAGACTGTTCCAGATGCTGCTTCCGAGAAGGAGTTGGTAGTAGCCTATGCCTCGATTTTCCTTCTGTTTTGTCGTCCCTCTCCTGGTAGGGCGCGGTGGTGATTTTCCATGTTGTCCTGTGCCTTGATGACAGGGAAATGAATTATTTAAGCAGAAGAAGTTTAATGAAGCGATAGATTGCTATTCAAGGAGCATCGCATTCTCCCCGACTGCTGTGGCATATGCTAACAGGGCAATGTCGTATCTCAAGATCAAAAGGTGGGACAATGGCTCGTTTAGGTGAAATCACAAGTGTAGGTTTGCAAAGTTATTATCTTCCTTTTTCCCTAATAAGGGAGCCTGCTCTGCTTGCTTGCTTGTCTCCTTCATCTTATATAGGTTTAGGGAGGCTGAGGATGACTGTACGGAGGCCTTAAATCTGGATGATCGGTATATTAAAGCATATTCACGCCGAGCCACTGCCCGGAAAGAACTAAGAAAGCTTAAGGAATCACTTGAGGGTATGCAAGCTGGTATCGTGCAGCTTTTCTTGGTCCCGTTGTTTAATTTGAGTTTTTAATGCCCTTGGTATGATCACCTTTCAGATGCAGAATTTGCTCTTCGACTGGAGCCTGATAACCAAGAAGTTAAGAAGCAGTATGCTGATGTGAAAGCTCTTTATGGAAAGGTAAGTGATTCTCCTTAATTTTCTAGTTAGTTTCTGGTCATGAATCCTTGCTCCAACATTTGCTTGGTGTAGAAATGGGTAACATATTTTCTGAATGGCCGTTGAATTCAAGGATGGCCAGATAATTTGCTACATAGTTTGGGATATAAATTTGAAGCTTTGGTAGCATAATTTCTTAGGTCAGTCACTAGGAGCTCCTTGCCATGAAATTAGCTATTGATAACTGAATGGTGTCGACATTTGGCACATCCAGTGGTTTCTGGGGATGAATTCGGAAGCATTTCCATTTGTTTGGTGGCTTTTAAGCAGGAGATCCTCAAGAAATCTTCAAGTGGATTAAGAACTTCTGCTCAGGCTCCTGTCCAGGGAGATAAAGTGGAGAATGGCCTACATGGATCTTCCGTGTCCCAGAGTAGCAAGAATATATTAAATCCAGATGTAGTTCAAGAACTTCAAAAGGTATTATTCTACCCAAAATGAAAACCTTTTTTTTTCAGAGAACTGTTGTAATTCGGGCCTTATTCATAGCCTCGTAGGGCTTTTTTCTGGTGAAATCTTTCTTTCATGTCCCTGTTAGCCCGGTCAATCTGCTTAGAGTGAGCATGAATCTTATCTGAACCACAATTTATAGCCTTTACAATATAAGCTATGCAACTACTAATCTGATAAGTCTTCAATTTACTTGGGATCAAGGACATCAAGCATTTGTTGTGCATCCGAGTTTGGTGAGAATTTGGGGTTTATGATTGTTGATATGGCTACCCACGTTTTTCCTCTCCTGCCTGAATGTATCGAGTATTCACTGGTCGACAAAGTTCTTCTTTTGCTTGCATTGTAAGTTGAGTCCTGCCAACAAACCTTTCCAATTTTTTACAGGAGAACAATGGGGAGGCGCCTATCAAGAATTCCACAAATATTGAAGAAATAAAGATGAATAACTCCAGAGTTGGAAGCAGTACTGTTGTAAGAAATAATTCTAAGGACATAACCAGTGCTTCCATGGTAGAGGATTGTGCTTCTAAAACTATAATCTTAGATGCCATTTTATCGTCATCACTTATTTTTTTCTTTCCGTAGTTGGCCCCATATATCTTTCATTTTCTGTCCTGTCTACATTGAATTCTCAGAGGCTCGACGGAAATAACAAGCAAGCATTAACATCTTCGGTACAAGCGCTTGCAACACGTGCATCTTCTAGGGCTATGGATGAGGCTGCAAGAAATATTAGCCCACCCACCACCGCTTATCAATTTGAGGTTTCTTGGCGTGGATTCTCTGGAGATCGTACTCTTCAGTATCGCCTTTTGAAGGTCTCTTTTTGTTGTTGGGTCTTGCTGTAGTATCTCTCATAAATTATTGTTGTGCAGTCTGGAGTTCATTCACTGGAGATTGATGCAAGTGCACCTTGCAATTTTTATGCTTTAAACTTATCATATATTTTGTTTAGCTGAATAAGTCTCTGAGCAAACACCGGTCAATCCCCATATATGCTGTACATGAAAACCACCAATCTTCTCCAAGCTGGTTTTTAGTTTCATTAGGTTCTGAGCTGGGGGACCTCGGTTAAGCTGTTTTTGTGTGGAAAGTAGTCTGCTGGAGATAATTTAATGTTTCTTAGGAGTTTAAAGTGATCTCGTGTTGCTTATCTGATTCATTGCCTTTACTTTCCTTTTTCTTCCAGGTTACGCATCCAAGTTCTTTGCCAAAGATATTCAAAAATGCATTGACTGCTCCTCTGTTAGTTGATATTGTCAAATGTGTCGGTACCTTTTTCGGGTAATTTCAAAATACAGTTGCTGTAATCATCTGTAGCCTTTGTGCGTGTATTGTTCTCTTTCATTTAGCATTGATCTCTTCTGCAGAGAAGACAGAGATTTGGCCTTTAAATATTTAGAGAACTTGGCCACGGTCCCAAGATTTGACATGCTCGTCATGTGTCTCTCCTCCAGTGATAAAGCTGGTATGTTTCTCATCACGATTCACTAGAAATGGAATATGCATGAAGGGGTAATCAAATTATTTAAAAGCTACTAAACCATTTTCATTCGATAGTGCAAACCTGCTGTTTGTTCGTAGCTATCAAGTGTTTGGCATGTGTCGATATGAGAAACTGATGAGAGTTATCTCGCTGTTGAGCAGATTTGATCAAGTTATGGAACGAAGTATTCTGTAGCGAGGCAACTCCGATTGAGTCCGCCGAGATTCTTGATAGACTACGTGTAAAATACTGCCTCAAACGGTGAGGACTGCTTGAAAGAAAAAAGGATTAAGAAGCAGACCCATACAAAACTCCCTTTGTAATTAGCTCTTCATCAAGCTTATATTTTTTTATGTTAGACTGAACTGACTCATCTCGATCAGAAGTGAGTTTTAATGCTAGACTGAATTGACTCACCTCGACTGATCAGGACAAGCTTTGGCGTAGAGGCTGCCAAATTTGTGGTCATTTCAGTAGTCTTCTCTTGTTATCACTCGGGTAGCGTGAAGAGGATAGGGATCAATATTAAATCGTATCATGCCAGAAATCTCTGTCCCTATTGTATTCAGTGAGGGGAGTTAACTTCTGGTAAGGTTTTCTACTATCAGTGCAAATGCTCTGAAAGTTTGGGAATTACGTGCACATTATTTGTCTCCTTTGTGACACTCCGACAAGGAGACTTGTGAACAGAATCTGTGAAAACGAAAGGAGCAGGGGGTGAAAGAGCGCTACCCTTTGCCCAACTAGGAAGACTGCTCTTCAATGGCCAGCTTCTCAACCATGTCCCCATGGCTGAGGAGATTGATGTTCTGATGTATGTCATCAGTAGTACAACACTTGTTAGGCATCATGATCAGAGGAGAACTGATGCCTTGTTGCTGACGAAGGTGATCACACACTGTCAACTTTCTCACTATTATCACGGAGTTGATGACTTCGTCCATAGGGTGGAAAACTGACAGGACCTCAAATCCTGTGAGGTCAAGCGGATCGACTATGGGGTACAGGAATCCCCTCGCACCATGAGCACTCCTCAGCATTAGGATTGCCCCGTTTTCCATGTACTTACTCAGATGATCTATGACCTTGAGCTTCGCCTCTCTGTCCATGCCTACCAGAGCTGCGAGGAAGATTACCTGATAATCCTTCAGCCTGGTGGTGACGTCCATTATGTCGCTGTTGTGGAAGAACATCCTCTTAGACAGGTCGGGATCAGGCGACACCAGCTTCCCGGCATTCAAGTTGGCTGACGGGTCAATGTCGTAGTTATCAAAGAGCACAGCTGGCATGTGGTTCTTTGCCAGGACGATCGATGTCAGCGGGAGAGGGCCGGAACCAACGAAGGCAACCCTGGTCAGCTCAACAGATGAGAACTGGGCGAGTATGCTGAACTCGAGGTGGGCAAGCTTGAGGTAGTTGGTGAAGTAAGGGAAGAGGTAGAGATGGTCAAGCGGGTTCTCGTAGGAACCCAGGATGGCGGAGTAGTGGCTTTCTAGGTGTCCCTCTGCTTCTCCACATAGGAAAATGAGCTTGGACCTGATTTCCTGGACCTTGTGGCATAGCTTGGTGACATCTATCGAGTTCGGGGGGATGCACGTGAGGACAAGCTGGGTGAAGAGCGTGTTGACGTGCTTAGAAGGCTTGAGGCTCTCGAGGGACGATATCTTCTCATAGAGCTCACAGACTCTCTCAACGAGGGGGTCTTGGCACACCATCGCTACACGCTTGAGCTCTATTTCTGTCTGAAAACAAGATCTAGCTTTGCTTCAACTGGAAAGTCCGTGAGATCACTGGGGGGTTTAATAGCATATCGACCGTGCTCTCTCTTCCTAATGTTACTGATGTGGGTCCAGATCACTCTGTTTTGCGTGGCAGGTGGCCAACAGTTAAGACCTGGTTCCTTTGGTCTTGATTGCTTTCTCATTCCTGTAAGAAGTTTGACAGTCAAGTCATACTACTCAATGAATGCTCAAGATAAAGCCAGACCATATCTCCAAAAAGAACTTTTGCGTTCGAATCCTCCATATCATCCAGAGCTTTTTCCTGTTGGGATTTCTGGGTGCCTGATGAATCAGACACTTTTCCCACTCTGGTTTTCTGTCTTGAGGCGCACATCTCGTTGAATGTTGAGATCCTTCAGTTCGTTAGGGGTACAAAATGCGCATGGTTCAAACTCTCGCAACCATCAACTTATCGAAGAAAGAAGAGAATGTCGACATTTACACAGTTTGTATATGGGTAGCTGGTAGTGCTTCTGCTTACAACTTTTCTCTGCAATCATAAACTTATTGATTTCTTAATAGACAATTAAGGTGCACAGTTGATACTACTAGTGGTGTGGTGTGGAATCTGCAGTGTCCAAGGAAAAGAAAATAATGTCGACATTTCATGAAATGCAGCATGTTGTTAGTGGAAGCCTGGTGAGTACTTAATGGAAAGGGTGGTAGTAGCGGCTGCATGTTTTGACAGTAGGTGCATCTTTCTTTGATCAGTGATTGTAGTACAGAAATCGGGTTATCTTGGAGTTTCTCATGTGTTCAAATTCAACTCCAAGAAGGAACAGACTTATAAGTAATTCTGAAGAAACTTAAAAAAGGGAGGCAAGCAATGGTCCTCTTGTTCTCGAGAAATTTGTTCATATATCACCAAAAGAACTCGGCTATGAGAAACAGATGGAACCCTGGTAACAAAAAGTTGGAGGAAGACAAGGATTTTCCATTTCTTGGAAGTATTTGAAAGAAGTCTGCTAGAAGAAGGCTGCAACTTCTATTCCCAAAAAGCAAATGCCGGCACTATGCTGTATGATATGTTAATTTTATTGGGTCCCCCTTAGGAAAGCAGCAGCACCCAGGTGCAAATGCGACAACCCGACACCGAAAGGAACGGACAACAAACGTCTCTCGCCTTCCATGCTTTTGCAATTCATTGGCTCAAAAACAAAAGCAGTAAGTCAATCATGCATTTCCTCCCTTGTCCTCACCCTGCAACTTGCAGAAGGAATTTTATCTTGTTCTGGCATCATCATTGCTTTACGGGCTCCAATCAATACCCCCAATCAATCGATGAAATGATTTTCTAATTCTGGAGAACCAATGTGGTGGTGGTAGCCTCCATATTTGCGTTGGACCCGTCCTGTGCCTCAGTCCAACCAAGTCAATCTCCACACAGGGAAAGGAAGGGTCGTGAATTGTGACCCTCAACACCATTGAAGGATGGTCAACTTACCATATCTACATATACGATGCTTTTCCCGCGATTTAAAGCTACTAGTATTCCCATCACATGGTAGGGTCATGGTTGGAAGGAAATGCCAGATCGGGTTTAAGCAAAGATATCATAAACATCACTCAAAATCTTATCTTCAGCAGAACACAGATGTGCGGGTAAAGAAAAGGTCCTCCGGGCTTGTACTGCACACATTTCTTCGCCACAGCCATTTCTGTTTGTTTGTTAGTGTTGTCTCCACTTTTCAAGATCAGAGACCATTTGTCCCAATCTGTACCCTAATCCTAAGCAGTACCGATCAACTTCTTGAAGTAAGCAACTCATCATGTCGAATGCATAATGAGATTTTTCCTATGACAGCTCTGGAAATCTTCAAGTCAGCTATTTCCACAAAGAAGAGCTTAATTCAAGTTCATAATGGACTCTACTTGCATGGACCGTCAGGACACTGCACAGACAATCTGTCCGTAGAAGTTCTGCAGTTCACAGTTCAAAAGGGATTTGGCATATACAGGACAAACTGATTGTGTCCTAGCCAAATGAAAAGCAACAATTTTCCATTCTATTCCTTGTTTCTGGAACCCTTCCCAGTAATGTCAGCCGGAGACACCATAGACATGCCCATCTATGTCTGGTACAAAACCCTTGTCTACCATTTCCTCTTTAATTATGTTGTAAGTGGTTTCATTCGGTACCAGACCCTTCTCCAACATTTCATTCAGAAGGCCGTTGGCGTTTTCCAATTTACCTTTACTGCAGAAACCCTTAATCAAGATGTTATACGTGACTACATTCGCATGTTTCCTTTCCTTCTCCATTACTTCTCTAACTTTTAATGCACCCTTCAGGTTCCCTTCCACACAATGTCCTTCCATCAAAGTGTTATAAGTTATGTGGCTCGGAGACAAACCTATCTCAAACATATGCTCCAGGAGCCTCTGTGCGATTCTCGTCTCCTTCTCCTTGCACAATGAACCGATCAATATGTTGTATGTAATTGTGTTGGCTTCCAAACCATTGTCCTTCATTATTGTCAAGAGCTTCTTGGCTTCTTCTACTTTCCCCTCCTTACACAATCCAGCAACTAAGGAATTATATGTCGATATGTCAGGTGATATTCCTTTCTCTAACATCAAATCACGAAGTTGAAATGCATCCCCGGTTTTTCCAGTTTTACAAAGACCATCGATTAAGGTATTGAATGTAATGGTACTGGGAACCAACCCTTCTTTACCAATGGCCTCTAACATCTCCCTAGCCTCTTCTAATTTCTCATTTTTGCAAAAACCATGTAGAAGCGTGTTGTACGTCACGATATTAGGCTTCAAACCAGAACTCAACATTTCGTCCCGTAAGCTCAGAGCCTTGGTCAGCTGCCCATTGGTGGAAAAACTATGGATCAACGCATTATATGTAACAACACCTGGCCTTAAACCCAGCTTCAGCATCTCCTTAAACAAACTAATAGCAGCAGAGATATTGTCATCCTTACAAAACCCATTGATCATTATGTTGTATGTCACCAAGTTCGGAGTTACATTATTTTCGATCATTTCCCTCATAATCGCATCAGCCTTATGCATTCTTCCCATCCCGCCCTTTTTACTGTACCCATCAAGAAGAATATTATATGAAACCACACTAGGAGAAACCCCCCAAACTTTCATATCTGCGATGACATCTGCGGCTTTCCTCAACCTACCCTCCTTACAGAGCCCAATCAACAATGCATTAAAGCTACTCAGATCAGGCCGTATCCTCCTCCTAACCATCTCCTTGTACACAAACTCCAAATCTCCAATTTCACCCCCCTCTGCCAAATTAGTCATCAACGCATTACATGACATAACAGACAGCTTATAACCATAATCACCGGCCCTTTTAAACGACTCGAACCCCAACTGGGTCTTCCCGTTTCTCACGTATGCCAACACCAACATGTCAACAACAATGCACTTATCACAGAACCCGCCTGCACAATTCGAAACCGCATAAAACACCTCTGAAATCCTCCTGCCTTCGACACTCTTGACAAAACCGTCCAAGAACGACCTTATCTTGGGGTACTTCTTGTTAACGGAAAGAGACATCATCAACCCAAAGGTAAGATCAGCGGAGTAAGACCACAAAGGCAACTCCTTTCGTGCCCAGGTGAGGTACCTGAGGGTCAAGAGCGGGTCGACCTCCGATTCGAGGAGCCGTCGGAGGAGCGAATTGGGGTTTCGCGAGACGTCGGGGCACGTCGTTTTGAGCTCAGACCAGTGCTGCTTTGAGATGACATCCGCCAGCAACGGCAGATCGTTGGAGCTCAAAGAGGAGAGCGACCCAGAGGTGATGATGTGAATGATGCCCCCCGAAGATTGAAGCTTTCGGGTCGGGATGACGTTGAACTTCGCCCATGGAAGCATTCGGGGGAAAATGGTGGGAACGAATGAAAGTGGGTTGCTGCCGCCGCCGTCGCCGTCGCCAAGATGGAGATCGGCGCTTCCAGGACTAAATTGAACAAGTCGAGAAATACAAATTCTTTATGCAAATTACCGAAAGATGGAAAGATAAGAAAACCCCGCTTTTCTTGCATTACAAGCCAATGTTGTGCCAAGCAGGCGGCGCGATCCGGTTCGCCCAACCCATCGAACCTCCTCGTACTCGAGACTCGGACAGCCAAAAGCCCTCCTCTGTTCCAGTCCAGTTCAGTTCCGAGGGTTTTTGCCGGGGTTTAGTTTTAACTCAGCCCGAGAAAGAAATGAAGTAAAAAGGCCGAATCTTTCTTCCTGTTTGCTTATGCCCAGAACGTTCTTGCCCTTTCCCCACCAATGTTGAAGCTCCTCTCCACTTCTGCCTGCCTAAAATCCCGCACCCAACATTGCTTCGGCAACTCGGCGTGTCAGAGTTCGCTGTTTCGGACGCCGTCCGCCGCTGCCGACTGGAAATCCAGTCCGTTGCTCGGTGTGATCAATTCTATCAGGAGCTCCTGTCTCGTTGGCGTAAACCCTAACTTTGTTCAAAGGGCCTTCTTTTGCTCCAATAATAGTAGCGGGGATGGCTCGGAATCGGTCGCCGAGAAGGGCACGGAGCCTGAGACTGAAGCTGCGGGCGAAAAGGCCTCGTCGGCAATTGTGTCCACGAATCCTAGGCCCGAGGACTATTTGACGGTGAGCGGAGTTTGCTATTGGTCTAATCTTGGCTGTGGCATTAGTCTGTGTTTTACCTTTAGCGGGATTGTTGGTAAGTTTTAGAGGGAGCTGAGAGATTTTTCAGCCTGCATTTGTTTGTTGTTTAGCTTTCAAGTGCTGCAATTGTGATGATTATCAAGAGAAAGGGCAAATATTTCATAGATATTCTGGATATCGTTGTTTTGGGAATGTAAAGGTCATAGCTGTTTGCATTCGTCATTCGGGTTGTGGATTTTTGCAGGTGTTGGCGTTGCCTTTGCCTCATAGACCACTGTTTCCTGGATTTTACATGCCAATATTCATAAAGGTAATAGTTGTTTGCTACATATGAACTTCATACTCTATTGTTATGTGCCCGTCAACCCTCTGTTTATGATTGTGTTATTCTTTACGTGATAAAATCTAGATCTTAAATGCAGGATCAAAAGTTGTTGGCAGCATTACAAGAAAGTAAGAAGAGGCAAGCTCCTTATGCGGGGGCCTTCCTCCTAAAAGATGAACCTGGAACAGATCCTGCACTTGGTCCTGGGGCAGAATCAGATAAAAGTACCTATGAGCTTAAAGGGAAAGAATTGTTCAATCGACTTCATGAAGTTGGTACCCTTGCTCAGGTAAAGCTCGGATTTTATTCTGAGGTTTTCCCAAGGAATTATAACTTGCTAACTCTGTTTTCCTTCATATGAATCAGATATCAAGTATTCAGGGAGATCAAGTGGTTCTTATTGGTCATAGAAGACTTCGAATTACTGACATGGTGAGTACTTTGTGCCGGTAGCTATGCTAATTGTCCCAAATTTGAGAAACTAACAATACATCCGAATATAACTCTTTTAAAGCTCGTATACTCTTCCCACTGTCCCAAAAAGTAGCCAGTGGAGAAAAAAGATTACCAAGGGCTACTTTATTTCTCTTCACCCCTCCCCCCCCAATTTGCTTCCAATCTTTTCCTTGAATTTTATCGATGTGCAGGTTAGCGAGGACCCCCTTACAGTCAAAGTTGATCATCTCAAGGCATGTTATTCGTGGTCTCTCCTTGCTGTTCTCATTTTCATTGATCATTCAGTTTAAGATTGTGTCGTGTGGTTTTACACAGGAATTGCCTTATGACAAGGATGACGATGTTATAAAGGCGACTTCTTTTGAAGTGATATCTACTTTACGAGATGTTTTGAAGACAAGTTCTCTTTGGAGAGATCATGTCCAGACATACACTCAAGTATCTCATTCCACTCATCAAAAATATGTCTTGAAATAATTTCGTTTTGCAGTTACCTTGATGATGGGCATTATCTTTTCAATTCTTTTCAGCATATTGGTGATTTCAATTATCCAAGACTCGCAGATTTCGGAGCTGCTATATCTGGTGCAAACAAATTACAGTGCCAAGAAGTTCTTGAAGAATTGGATGTATGTAATATTGGTCTTATGCTATTTTCATTTTTTTATAGTGATAATGTAAATCTATGAAATATCCAAAGAATGCAATGTAAATCTATGAAATATCCAAAGAATGCTCATAGAATCTTCATCTGATTTACGAATATGTTATTTGTCCACGTGTTCTAAGTCGGTGCTTTGGACTCCTTATTATAATATGCCTTTACATCTTCAGGTTTATAAACGTTTGAAGCTTACTCTAGAGCTTGTGAAGAAAGAAATGGAAATAAGCAAGATTCAGGTAATCTTCTTTTTAACCACAACTCTTAAGTAACGATCCTTAACAAAATAACTGTGCTTAATCCTTTCTTTACTGATTCTGGTTGTTGCATGTGCAGGAATCTATTGCTAAGGCAATTGAAGAAAAAATAAGTGGCGAGCAGCGGCGCTATTTGTTAAATGAACAGCTTAAGGCTATTAAAAAGGTAAATCTATCTTTTGTTCTTGGATAGTCAGTAATCTACTTACTAGACACGGCTTTGATTCTACTTTTCTTGTTTCTTTTCTTTCTGCTAAATTTATAATTTATTTTTATTTAAGGAACTTGGGTTGGAGACTGATGATAAGACGGCACTTTCTGGTAGGTTTTTTTCTTCTATTTTGGTTCTCCTATACTTTAATGAATTTTTCTAGTGTTCCTGAAAAACCTGATGGTTTTAGTGTAGACTTTTTACTTCAAGTAAATTAGTTTCATTGCTTGATGCATTCTTTGTCAATGTGTGTGTTGATAGATTATTATTTCGTCCTTCTGATGTTCTTGCACTTAACCTTGTAGAATTAGCATTGTAGAATGGGTCCCAGAAATCTAGGGTTGCTTCACCTGACGGGTGCTAGTATTTAGTCATTTAGCTCATTTCTGCTGACGAATCTCTCATTTGCAGAAAAATTTCGTGAGCGAATAGAACCCAACAAAGAAAAAATTCCTGCTCATGTTATGCAAGTTATCGAAGAGGAGCTCACAAAATTGCAGCTGCTAGAGGCTAGTTCAAGTGAATTTAATGTCACAAGGAACTACCTTGACTGGTTGACAGCCTTACCCTGGGGTAACTACAGGTGAACTGTTTTGCTCATAAACTGTCTCCAGATACTCCGTAACATTTTAACCGTACACTGCTGTTATGGATAGTTTCTCAGTTTCCAAATTTTCATCTTAGTACTCAGCATGATGTGCTTCAGCACATGACATCAGTGTCATGCTTTTGCATGCAAACATATCATGTGCACGGAAGATGAAATCTCTCTGCATAGGGAACTCTTGCGAATGTTGATAGATTGGAAAGTGTAGCTGGAAAGTATATTTGTATTTCCATTTCCATAGTCTTCTTAATGATCTATTCTTATCGACATTGGCTATTTTTAATTTCATGTCAGTTTTTAATGTATCTTCCTTCTGATTCAAGACGGTGCAATTATTTAATCTTGAGAGTATTTTCATGTTTCAACTTAACAGCACGGATGCTGCAGAGTCTAATTATTTTCTTTTGAACTCAGCGATGAGAACTTTGATGTGCTCCAAGCACAACAGATACTCGATGAAGACCATTATGGGCTGACTGATGTCAAAGAAAGAATATTGGAATTCATTGCCGTTGGCAAATTGAGAGGAATGTCACAAGGTCAGTGGGAAATTTTTCATGGATGTTATGGATCACACTGTATTTTGTCTACTTTGTTGTTGTTGTTATTGTAGTCATTTTATAACCAAACAGGCAACTTAAATGGAGATATTTCTGTACAAGTGCAGGAAAAATTATTTGTCTCTCTGGTCCACCTGGTGTTGGTAAAACTAGCATAGGCCGCTCCATTGCTCGTGCATTAAATAGGAAGTTTTTCCGCTTTTCTGTTGGAGGATTAGCTGATGTCGCTGAAATAAAGGTAATCGCTTAACTAAACTTTGAGGCAACCTTTACAGAAGGCCCAAAAGGACGAACAAACTGTACTGATTTTGGCTTTTAAAAATATGTTTAGGGGCATCGTCGAACGTATATTGGTGCTATGCCTGGAAAGATGGTGCAATGTTTGAAAAATGTTGGAACTGCTAATCCTCTTGTGCTCATTGACGAGGTTGACAAGGTGCGACATCTGAATCTGGCTGTTCAGAGATTTGCACGTGGTTTCCATTATCTCAAAATTTTGTGCCTTTCTAATTGCTCGCTGTCCCTGAATTATCATGTCACAGTTGGGGAGAGGACATGCTGGTGATCCAGCTAGTGCTCTCCTAGAGCTTCTTGACCCAGAGCAGAATGCTAATTTTCTTGATCATTATCTTGATGTCCCAATTGACCTGTCTAAGGTGAGTTTCACCTCACTGAGCAAGTCTGGTCACTTTATGAGAAATTTTTGTTGCTGAGATAATGCAATGCAGGTGTTGTTTGTCTGCACCGCAAATGTGATTGAGATGATACCGAACCCACTTTTGGACAGAATGGAGGTTATCGCCATCGCAGGATACATCACAGATGAGAAAGTTCATATTGCCAGAGATTTTTTGGAAAAGGCAACCAGAGAAGCATGTGGCATCAAGCCTGAACAGGTTGGAACTTCATTTAGCTGCTTTGAGGAGATACTTAGGGACCTTTTCCAGACAGCTTCACAACATTGCATGTCATAACAATTTTTTATGAGAATTTATATGATGATTGCATCTCGATAATAGAATATTGATTTTTTCTTTGTGATATCATGCAGTATCAAATGAAATAAAGATGTGACAAGAATGATAGTTTGAGGAGTAGTCTGTATCTTTAACTGTTTACTGGGGGACGGAACTAAGACTGTCATCGTTTACTCATTTTCTCTCTCAGGTTGAAGTAACCGATGCTGCAATCCTTTCTCTAATCGAAAACTACTGCCGAGAAGCTGGGGTTAGGAATCTCCAGAAACAAATAGAGAAGATATATCGCAAGGTTTGCTAGTGTTCGGTTCTTTGATTCCTTGAACTCTTGTATTCATATGATATTGGATATTTACCATTTCTAGACTTGTGCTTATGACCCCACCCCAAACTTTATGCTCTTCGTAGATTGCTCTGCAACTTGTTCGTCAAGGGGAGCAAAATTCAGCTGTTATTGCAGAAGCCGAGGTCGTGGAACCTTCCAAACCCAATGTAGATTCGGTTGAAGTGTCAGGCCAGGAAAATGGTGACAGTCTTTTGGAAGAGAGTAGCATCCAAGAAAAAACTGCTGTCCAAGCCGATCCTGACAATCATGCTGAAGAAACTGGGGAGACCCAGGAAATTAAGGCCGAGGAAACTGTGAAGAAGGTTCTTGTTGAGTCATCCAATCTATCGGACTTTGTTGGTAAACCTGTGTTCCATGCGGAGAGGATTTTCGACCAGACACCAATAGGAGTAGTAATGGGACTTGCTTGGACAGCGATGGGTGGTTCAACATTGTACATAGAAACAACAATCATCGAGCAAGGGGATGGAAAGGGAGCGCTCCATCTCACTGGGCAGCTGGGAGATGTCATGAAGGAAAGTGCCCAGATTGCTCACACTGTTGCCAGAGCTATCTTGTTAGAGCAAGAAGCAGACAATCCATTCTTCGCCAACTCAAAGATTCATCTACATGTTCCAGCTGGTGCTACCCCGAAGGATGGGCCCAGTGCTGGGTGCACTATGATAACATCCTTGCTTTCACTTGCCATGAAGAAGGCTGTCAAGAAAGACCTCGCAATGACAGGAGAAGTTACGCTTTCTGGGAGGATACTTCCAATTGGTGGGGTAAGTCCGTTTTCTAGAGTCGTGCGGGAAGTCATCATTTCACTGCCAGGTTGATGAATTGTATGGATAACCTCACGTGTGATGACTTTAATCAGGTGAAGGAGAAAACGATAGCGGCAAGGCGGAGTGACGTCAAGACCATCATATTTCCTGCGGCCAACAGAAGAGACTTTGATGAGCTTGCGCCCAATGTGAAGGAAGGCCTAGATGTCCATTTTGTCGATGATTATAGCCAGATATCCAGCATTGCCTTCGGTGACGACCAAACTGAGAAATAAATAAATGAAGAAACCCATTATAGCTAATCTCGCGCTGGAGCTTTTTACCGAGATGACGCCAACTGGGCGGATAGCCAACACAGTTTTGTAGAATGCCATTGATGAAAGACAGAGATGATGTTTGTATACCCTCCCTCCCTCCCTGCTAGCAGATTAGCTGATTCTTTTTTCTTTCTCCTTCCTGTAACATTTCTTTTCTTTTCTTTTCAACTGTTGTCATAAGTCGGTCACAAAGGGATAATTCTTTGGGAGAGGGATTTGGGATTGAAGATGTGCCGAGTTTCATGACATGATCTGGACATGAAACTGCTTTTTTCAGGGCATTTGGTTTATGGGGAAGAAAAGTTCTTTTCATATCTGAGTCTGCCCGACTTTCAACTTCCCTCCTGTAAAGAAGGATCTCATGAATTCTTCTTGCTAGGTTTTTGTAGAGGCATTCTCTGCAACTGAAGGTACCTGAATTTAAAAATTTAGGGACCTCTCTTGCTTGTATTCCCGATGCGCCTTCTTGATTTTGGTCTGAGCGCATCGCTTCATCCCCGAATTTGATCACGGGAACACCAAAATCTCGCTCGCTCTTATGTATTGGCCAACCTTCCAATCCTCGCAAAATCTGGAGAGAGGACCCTCTTGCTTTCGGTCTTGTCTGCGGGGGGGTTCCTCCTGTGGTTTCTTCCAGCTGGCTTCCTCGAATCCTAAGAGAAACCAGGCAGCCATATCTCAGCTCCATATAGTTGGACTATTCCTTGTTCAGTGGAGTAGCAGACAGTAAATAATAAGACATGAACAAGCATGGAATCACTGTGACTGGGGGGGGAAACGGCATAAATCTGGGCTTCGGTCCATGCAAAATCAGCACGAATCAACACCTCGCTTGCTGCAGCAAATCCATCAGAAACCTGTGCTCGTTTCTACTCTTTCTGCTGGTGGAGGAATGACCCGAGTTAAAACATTCACTCGTAAAATAACAAAAACACTGGCTGCAATCCCGTGTTCCAGCCACGGCATGCGCAAACACTCAGAGCACTAAAAACATTTCTATCAGACAAACAACCGTTTTGTTCGGAAAAAAAAGCGAGTCATTCGGATGAATAAACTGTGGCTTCGCACCGGCACCGATGCGTCAACATGCTCGACCCATCTGATCTCAACCACCGCCATTATCAAGTTCCCTAAGGATCCTCTGTTATTCCTTGGACTTTGTACTGTCTCTTACCATCCGTTAATATTGAGTTTCAGGTGACAAGAATCATCATCGATATTCATGATATTTGCACTAAATTTAAAATTCATTCATTCCTATAACATGAGATTGAGTTGGGGTTGGATAAGCCTACAAGACTCAATAGTTCTGAAAAGGTGGGCTGGGCTCCTCCGTCGCCGGCCCAAAATAAAAAAAGAAAAAAGAAGAGGTTATCTTCTCGTGATCATCCATCGGCATCATCATCACTAATTATTAATAATAATAAATAATGGTGTATTGTATGTGGAAAGCCCCACATGGGGAAGGGAGGTGGGCTGGGGGGGCATCGCACCACCCAAGCGGACCGCCCTGATTTGGGAAAAATAAATAAATAATAGTAATAATAATAATAGTGGAAATGGTGGGGGCCCACCCCCCAAAAAAAAATGTTAATCCAAAGAGGAAGACACACACGTGAGTGATTCGTCCTCGGTTTCATCCAACCATATCAAAAGTCACAAACTTTTCCTACATCCTCCATCCAGATATTTCCCTCATCCTTTTGCCCTTTTACCCATTTCCACCGTTTGATTGATAGACTAAAATAAAAAGAAAAGGTAATATAATTTTATTATTTTAAGTTATTTTAAAATAAATAAAAAATTTCAACTTACAATGTTAAATCACTTCATTTAAAACACATCCCCCCCCCACAATCAAAACAGCTCAAATTTTGTTTTGGGTACTCGTGGACTTCATTATATGGCAACAGTAGACCAATTTGGTAGAGTCTAAGAAGCCACACAACACACTGTTTCTCCTACAGATATGCAAACACTATGAGGAAATGGAAAACCCTCTGCTTGTTCTTCTTCTGCTGCTGCTGCTGCTCGTGTTCGTGTATTAGTAGTACCTTACACATAATGCCCCCAACCCTCCCCTTTCTGCAGTTTGCTCTGCTGGTGTTCTGGTTCTTTTTTTGCTTTTCTGGAGGTTGGGGACCACCTTACACCTTATAGTGATGTGATCTTCCCACTATTCATCTCTGTCTTTGATTTGTCAACCCCCAACCCCCCGCCCCCCTTCAATTCCCTTCTCCTCCTCCTTCTTCGACCCTGTTGTTTGTCAGCTGCAAGCTTTGGTTTTTAACACACTGGTGTGTGTGATGGTGCTTTAAAAAAAGGGTTAACCCATGTTTCTCCTCCCAACCCAACATAAAACAACTTGCAGTGAGTGAGTGATATATAGGAAACAGATTGAGGTGACGATGATGTTGGGCGGTGCGACCGAATGGATGCAGACAGGCCCAAAAAGGATGGAGAACTCAAACTGATGATGATGATGATGATGACTCGAATCAATTTCCAAGAGACCACCACCCAAACAAGTAGGGAGGAGGAAGAGGATGAAATCCAGAAATGGGTGTTGTTTTATTAGTTATGATTTAATAATGAATTGGGGGAGATTAGATTTCGATATGCTCTTGTTTGTGTTTTTCTTGGGTTACATGGAGGAGGAGGGAAACAAATATCATTTCCAATGACATTACATTATAGACATATCTACTACTTTCCCCCCATTTCTATCTCTCTTTCTCTCCCTCTCTCTCTTGTCTGTCTCTTCATGTAATCGAACATATTTGCCAATCCCAATCCCCCCATGTGATTTCGAATACAACCAAATCTCAAAGAAGAAATTGCAGGCAGGCATCAACCCCACCTTCCCTACCCCACCACATAAACAATAGTACACACCCTTTTTACTTCCCAATTCGCCTCATCTCATCTCATCACATAGTTTGATTAAACCAAATCTTAATAGTAGTAGTAATCTGCATTTGCATCTGCTCCTGCACTTTTGGGACCAGTTCGTTTTACACATGGTCCAAAACCCAGATCCTGTTCTCCAGGAAACTAACAACAGTGCCTCTCACCCACTGATAGAAGAAAGAAGAAGAAACCCACAAATCTGTACATTGATAATCATCTTTTAAGGATAATGATGATCTGGGTTTCTCCATTTTTTAAGGAAAAATTTCACCTTGATGAAACAGGGTTGAGGGCTCTGGCAAAGCCATTGAGGGTGCCATAACCTTTGGAGCTGAAACCCAGGCATCCGAACAATCCTTCCCTGTAAGGAAGGAACGTCCTCTTCCTCAGCTCCTCTGACTGAGCCCTGTTCGCCGTGTAATGCAGCTCGTGCGCTGACCTCGCCGGCAACTTCTTCTTCCCGCCCGTGGCCACGCTCCCCACCTTCGATCCCCCTCCCCCTTTCTTATGTGCGGAGCCGTTTACCCTCTTGATCCCCTCTGCCGGGTCACCGTTCCCGGCTACTGGGCCGTTGGGTTTCTCCTTGGGACCGGCATTGTTCGACTGAGGCCGCTTGTCCTTGCCCGGGGAGAAGGAGATTGTCGCCCAGAACTTGTTGTTGCTGCTCCCTTCACTCTTGCTCCTCAAGAAGTCCTTGAGGAACACCCACCTCTTCGAGCTCCTCCCGGCCGACGACGACCTGGAGGACGAAGCCGACATCGACGGCACTGCCTCCGAGGACACAGCCCCTTCCTCCCCCTCCTTCTCCGCAGATCCTTCCTTCCCCTCCTCCTCCTCTCCCGCGAACTTCGTCACCCCAGGGCGGCCGTCTTCGTCCTCATCGTTCCAGTCGAAGGGAAGGTTCCGAAGCGGCGACATCGACCTCGTCCTCCTCCTCAACGACTTGTTCCTCAATGCCCTGAACTCCCTCCCCCTCCTGCTATAATCTCCCTCACCGTCGCCATCCTCTTCGCCCTCGCTCACGAGATCCACCAAGGGAGCCAGGGTCTGGGGCCTCTCGAGATGGGTGGACAGCTTCAAGGGCCGGATCTGGCCGTTGAGGAAAAGCTCGTCGGCGGAGATCATTGCACCGGCGGCATCATGACCTGGCGACCCGGCCCGGGAAGAGAACTCGAACTCGAAGGAAGCATTGCCGGCGGCTCCCCCAAGGACGAGGTCATCCCCTACCGGGTGGTAGGAAGAGTAAACAGAGGAGATGGGGAAGAAGTGCATGGGGCTGGCAGGGGCGCTGTAGAAGTAACCGGAGTGGGGGAAGGTGCTGCGGCCGGGGCTGGAGGGGGCGCTGACGTAGGGAGTGGAGCAGTTGCTGTCGACGTCGTAGTCGAAGGGTTCGGTTGACATTTTCGCTGTCGTTCTGCTCTCCTGCCCGAACAAACGAGGAAGAAGAAGGAAGGAATGAAAATAACTCAGGGGGTCTGTGTCGGCCTGGTTGGTATTTATTTGAGTTGTGTTTGGTTGTAATAATAATAATAAATCATTAATTAAATAATTTTATGGGTCTCTCTTCTCTTTAAGCCTACAGACCGACCACTAACATTCTGTCAACAAAGCTGTCTGTCGAACATATCACCAACTTGATGTTAACATCTCGTAGGAATCGAAAATTAACATTTAATTGTAAGAACGAAAGAGGGAGAGTGAAAGTCGTCGTGGATACGGAATGTCGAAATTCAATGCGTTCCAGAGGCGGTGAGTATAATGGAAGAGAATCTAAAATATGACTCCATAGCAATGAACGAATTCAGATGGGCGCCTACCTCGCAAGGAGTAAAAACTTTTTGATTTTAATTTTCAAATATTATTTCACAAATTTTAAAATTTCGTAACCCAAGTTGAATTATAACAAAGTTATTGTACTCCCATGAGTCACACTTTCGCATTAGCTTGGTGTGACCAAAATCATCAACCACAGTCTAGTTTTCATTACACAGCTTGTATTATAAATAATCACTCCATTTCAAGGAGAGTTTTTCACGTCCATGAGTTTCTAAGTTTCTCCAAAAGCGTTATCTCCAGTAGTGTTTGTTTTGTGTGGTCTTACTACTAAAATCATCCTATACAAGTAAGTTTTCTTATTATTATTTTTTAATCCCTACTTTAAGTTAATTAATTTTGACCCATAATCTAAGAAGATTTGGGCTTGGGGAAACGCATGAATGAATGGTCAAAACTGGTTGGAGGGTGGAGTTGTGTTTTGGGCACAACCTTCTTGTTTCTCAAATGAATTAAAACAATATTCTCCCTGTCTACATAATCACCTCTTCTTCTTAATATTAAAAAAAAAAAGAAGAGAGTAAGCACCCATGTCCTTCGGCCACGTGTACGGTCACCGATCTGTAGATGTTTGGCAGGAAACGAGTGCCATCCCTACCAAAGAGGTCTGAGCTCACAGGCTTGGATGAGATAAGTCCTCTAATCATTATGATAGAGCGTTGGAGATTATGTCAGGATCGCTTCTTTCCATTTTTAATAAATGTAAAGCGTTTAATCTTAAAATAATTTAAATATATATATAAATATGGATTTCGGACAAAAAGAAGGGGAGGGTGTAAAGAAAAAGGCAGCTTCTCTGGGTTGGGTGTCTGAAATCTCGTACGAGAGGCAATTAAATGGACTACTACTACTACTACTCCTGCTGTTGCTACTAGCTACTACTACTACTGTCCTAATCAAAGAATGACCGCTCGATAAAATAAATGTAAATTCTTATTTTCTGTCAAGGTTATTATATTTTTTATTAGTTGTCTTCACCGACACAGTACTACGTCACACGATAACGAGTCAATTAACGTTTTTAATGTCACGTTTTATCTATTTTTTCTTTTAATTAAATTATTAAATATATCATAAATTATGTCACTTTTTTTTTATTTAGCCTAACATTTGAAAAATATCATTTTCCATAACGTTGGATTGTTATCTACGTCATATAATCCGTAGCCGTCTCCAATGCGAACAAATATTGTAATAGGTTTTGTAACTATTATAAACAAATTATAGTTGTTCTAATTAGAGTCAAAGTTAAATGTTTTAAACATATATAGGATTACTAAAATTTCAGAACATGCCCGCGTAAACACATTGTCATATATTATATAGGCAAACACACGGTCATTATCAAAGCAAATAACACTGTATAAGTATGTCAACATTGTTATATAAACACACAACTCCAAACCAACATTATTGAGATGTCAACTTTTTGGGTTGGGAGTCGAGGGTTAGGGTGGGATAGTGATCTGTGATTAAGGGTCAGGGTGAGATCGTGGTCGGGTATCGGTGTAGGATTGATCGAAAGTATGATTAAAACGTACGTTAAGAGTGAGAATAAAATATATTTGGAGCTTTATTCGGGGTTTATGACTCAATTTGAGAAAAAATGGATTAAACGTGGTACTGAAAACGTTAATTATTGAATAGAAGTTACGCAGGATTCCGTTAGCGTCAACAGCTAACATAGAATATAATGAAGATAACAGTTCAACGTCGGGATGTAAGATGATATTTTTCAAATGTTAGGCTAATTTGAAAAAGATTGTCAAAGTTTTTGATATATTTAATAATTTATTATTGAGAAAAATAGATTAAACGTGAGTTGATGGCGTTAACTGTCGTGGTAGCGCCACGTTGTACTCCGTTAGTAGAGACGATTAATGAAAGATATAATTAAAATAACAGTTCAACGTTGAAATGTAAAATAATACTTTTTAAATATTACGTTAAATATAAAACGGTTAAAGTTTAAGATATATTTAATTATTTTACCTTAAAAAAAGGGCTAATAGTTATTTTCGTTGGTCGTATTGTTTTAAAAAACAAAAAGAAGAGTTCTCCTTTTTAGGTTTCTCTGATTCCAATAAAAGCCCCTTCCCCCTGCTGTGCATTTCGGCTGCCATTACACTTTGGCCACACAGTTCCCCATATAACATTATTTGTCCTGTCATTAAAACGATGGGGTCGCCATTCCCTCTCTCCTCTCTTAATATTGGGGGGAATATGGGCTTGGGCCCATTTTAATACAGTACGGGCTCACCCATCGCAAAAGTTCACATGGGGGGCATTCAATGTGCCCACGTTGGTCTCGGTCTGAGAAATCGACATGGGCATATCCGAATATATATACACACACACACACATAATATTTATCATCCCCAGCTTTCCCTTTTGCAAATGAGAAGACATGGATGGATCTTCTTGCTCACGCCTGTTGTTGATCGACTGGCTGGCGGTGTACTCAATTAATTGTTAAGGACCCGGGTCAGTCAGAAGAGATCCGTTACCAGTTCCTCCATCAGCGTCGCGAGTATCCCCTTCCCTATCTTCACCCCTTCCTCAATCACCTCGGCATTGAACTCGATCCACTTCCCCCGTCTCGAGGTCATGTCCGAGTCCAAGAGCTCGTCCACCCTCGCTTCTCCCGTGCTATTCCGGCTCGTGATCTCCCCGTACACTTCGTCCGCCAGCCGGCGTTCCCTTTCGAGCATCCCGGTGCATTCCCTCCAGGATCTGTCGGTCCCAGTGAACGCGTGCCGGCACCTTGATTCCACGCATTCAGTGGCGCAGTCAAAGAGGATTTTGCGTCTATCCTTTGGCTTATCGCGATACTTGCCCATCCCATTCACCCAATCCTCCAGCTCTTCGAACCGAGTAGGATGCTCGGATTCCTTCCTCGGCACAAGTAATATCTCCGTTACTATCGGTCCAATGTTGCTGATTATGTCGCCTATATACCCAAGTTCCCAATTTCCTGAAATGTCGGAACACATGGAACAGGATCTGGCGAGCTTCGAGTCCAATTCCATACTGAATGAAGAACGGGTTGAGTTGGAGAATTCGCTCTGGTCATCGGGAGTTGGAAATTCTTTCGCACATAGCCACTTAAACATGTCCTGATCTTGAGGAGACGAGGATGAGCAATCCCTGCTGTCTGAAAACCACATACACAACAAGACACAAGATAAGACTTTCTGCTTTCAAGCAGACAACTATGGATACTCAAACACTAGCACCAATGATGCACATTCTGCTCTATTGACAACACACTTGGAGGCAGACAGAACATCAACGGGCAAGCCTGGCAGAACCTTCACATTTAAAGTACAATGCCAGGTGCTAAAAAGTAACGCAAGGCAAAGGATTCGCACCGTCGTTAGTAGAGATGCCATCCGGACTTCCACTCTCAAAAGAGGTTTCAAGAATTGAAACAGGACTAGGTTGTTGAAAATCGACTTCTTTTCCCATGGCACTACTTGCAGCGGTAGTTCTGTCTCCTCCCATATTCCGTGATCTGTCAGCCTGTTCAAAACTGTCGGTTAGCAAAACAGCCAAACAACCATCCTTTGATAGATGACTGGGGCCTAGGGGAGTC
>JARUPW010000265.1:219539-235907 GCA_029817735.1 Melastoma sanguineum
CAGTAGCCCTTCAAATCCTAGATCAGAAAGCGCAGCCCTCTTGGCATCGTTAAAAGTATTCAGCACAGCTAACAACTTCCGCGGACTACACCTTGTATAAAGATAATCCTGTAACAATATATCCGCGAACACCTCAGTAATAGAATCAGGAATACTGCCAACACTCACAACAAATGGTCATCATCATTACCTTCGATTTTCGGACACCCTTCGCCTTCCCCTTTTGAGCCGAAGCTGGTGTGTTGCCTTCAATTCCACCTTCTCCAGGGTCATAACCCGCTGCCTCATGTGAATATTCTCCAACCAAATCAGCAAAATCTCCGTCCATATCTGCACTTCCAAAAACTCAGTCGCGGTTCACATTGCATCCCAAATGCATATCAAATTAAAACGAAATGAACATCGGACCCCACTCCAACTACACGCCCAGAAAACAAACCAAATCCAAAGCATAACACGAAGGAAATGAAAAGCCAAAGCAGATCAATACCGAACCAACGCAAACCGAACCAAATCAAATCAGATTGTGCTTTCACCAGACTCTACCATAACAAGCAAACCATTCCCACTCCCAGGTACACGCTTACCGGCACAGACCCAGACCAACTTCGACCCAAGCATGGGCCAACTCGGCACGAGCACCCACAAACAACAACTCACGTCGATGATACGGGAGACGGCTAACACCCACACCCAAACAAATGACGACGCCCACCACTAACCCAAACCCTAATGACACGCGAAAACAGGGCACGCCAAGCGGAAGCGGGGTAACTTCCAGAAGAGCCCATGGCGAACTCCATCGGCAACGCCACGGACGGCGGCCGGAAGGGAACGCGCAGCAGGAAGGGACGATCGCCAGGAACCTACCAATGCAAAGAACGGAAACCCGACTCCAACTAAAACCCAAGCACGACCCAAATCAGCACGAGGACACAAAATAAACAACTCGGGAGGACTAATAACGATAACCACCACCCACACCCAAACAAACGACGCCCACCACCGACCCGAACCCTAATCAAACGCGACAACACGTACTGCAAAGCGGAAGCGGGGGAACTTGCAGGAAAGCCGATGGCGAAGTTGATCCGGAACACCACTAACGGCGGCTGGAAAGGGAAGCGCACCACGGAGGCGACGGCGGCCGGAAAGGGAAGCTCGCTTACGAAGGATACGAAACAAATGACTACTTCGGTCCTCTAGAATTAGTAACAAGTGTAGTAACCAGGGTAGAGAGGTAATTTCACAACATAAATAGGTTCGGTGTTAGGTTCGGGAACACTGTTCAAAGTAGTAAATTTGTTGGTAAACGGCTGCATTTTTTAGTAACTGATTACTACTTTTTTTAGTAAAAAGAGCTCAAAATTAGTAAAAATTACTAAGAGGAAGAGCTTTTTACTAACAAAACCGCCAGAATTAGTAAACAGATACTACTTATCGGTGTCATTCGTACAGTCCAAAGTAGTAAAATTTATTACCTTTTTTACTAACATTGCGCTGACTTTACTAAAACATTTCCGTTAGTAACGTCAACGCAGATGTAGTAAAAAAAGTAGTAAATTTTACTCCTTTTTTTACTACAACTGGTTTGACTTTACTAAAATACGAAAAAAATTCGTAAAGTCAACGCAGAAGTTGTAAAATAAGGAGTAAATTTTANGTCGCCCAGAACTTGTTGTTGCTGCTCCCTTCACTCTTGCTCCTCAAGAAGTCCTTGAGGAACACCCACCTCTTCGAGCTCCTCCCGGCCGACGACGACCTGGAGGACGAAGCCGACATCGACGGCACTGCCTCCGAGGACACAGCCCCTTCCTCCCCCTCCTTCTCCGCAGATCCTTCCTTCCCCTCCTCCTCCTCTCCCGCGAACTTCGTCACCCCAGGGCGGCCGTCTTCGTCCTCATCGTTCCAGTCGAAGGGAAGGTTCCGAAGCGGCGACATCGACCTCGTCCTCCTCCTCAACGACTTGTTCCTCAACGCCCTGAACTCCCTCCCCCTCCTGCTATAATCTCCCTCACCGTCGCCATCCTCTTCGCCCTCGCTCACGAGATCCACCAAGGGAGCCAGGGTCTGGGGCCTCTCGAGATGGGTGGACAGCTTCAAGGGCCGGATCTGGCCGTTGAGGAAAAGCTCGTCGGCGGAGATCATTGCACCGGCGGCATCATGACCTGGCGACCCGGCCCGGGAAGAGAACTCGAACTCGAAGGAAGCATTGCCGGCGGCTCCCCCGAGGACGAGGTCATCCCCTACCGGGTGGTAGGAAGAGTAAACAGAGGAGATGGGGAAGAAGTGCATGGGGCTGGCAGGGGCGCTGTAGAAGTAACCGGAGTGGGGGAAGGTGCTGCGGCCGGGGCTGGAGGGGGCGCTGACATAGGGAGTGGAGCAGTTGCTGTCGACGTCGTAGTCGAAGGGTTCGGTTGACATTTTCGCTGTCGTTCTGCTCTCCTGCCCGAACAAACGAGGAAGAAGAAGGAAGGAATGAAAATAACTCAGGGGGTCTGTGTCGGCCTGGTTGGTATTTATTTGAGTTGTGTTTGGTTGTAATAATAATAATAAATCATTAATTAAATAATTTTATGGGTCTCTCTTCTCTTTAAGCCTACAGACCGACCACTAACATTCTGTCAACAAAGCTGTCTGTCGAACATATCACCAACTTGATGTTAACATCTAGTAGGAATCGAAAATTAACATTTAATTGTAAGAACGAAAGAGGGAGAGTGAAAGTCGTCGTGGATACAGAATTTTAAAGTGTCGAAATTCAATGTGTTCCAGAGGCGGTGAGTATAATGGAAAGAATCTAAAATATGACTCCATAACAATGAACGAATTCAGATGGGCACCTACCTCGCAAGGAGTAAAAACTTTTTTATTTTAATTTTCAAATATTATTTCACAAATTGTACCCCAAGNATTTTAATTTTCAAATATTATTTCACAAATTTTAAAATTTCGTAACCCAAGTTGAATTATAACAAAGTTATTGTACTCCCATGAGTCACACTTTCGCATTAGCTTGGTGTGACCAAAATCATCAACCACAGTCTAGTTTTCATTACACAGCTTGTATTATAAATAATCACTCCATTTCAAGGAGAGTTTTTCACGTCCATGAGTTTCTAAGTTTCTCCAAAAGCGTTATCTCCAGTAGTGTTTGTTTTGTGTGGTCTTACTACTAAAATCATCCTATACAAGTAAGTTTTCTTATTATTATTTTTTAATCCCTACTTTAAGTTAATTAATTTTGACCCATAATCTAAGAAGATTTGGGCTTGGGGAAACACATGAATGAATGGTCAAAACTGGTTGGAGGGTGGAGTTGTGTTTTGGGCACAACCTTCTTGTTTCTCAAATGAATTAAAACAATATTCTCCCTGTCTACATAATCACCTCTTCTTCTTAATATTAAAAAAAAAAAAGAAGAGAGTAAGCACCCATGTCCTTCGGCCACGTGTACGGTCACCGATCTGTAGATGTTTGGCAGGAAACGAGTGCCATCCCTACCAAAGAGGTCTGAGCTCACACACAGGCATGAAAGAAATAAGCCAACCAATAAGAAAGAGAGAGCGAGAGAAAGTAAGGAACGATCCCTTCCACCCACAACAAAGAGAAAACGAATAATCGCAAAACAATTTAAATATATATATAAATATGGATTTCGGACAAAAAGAAGGGGAGGGTGTAAAGAAAAAGGCAGCTTCTCTGGGTTGGGTGTCTGAAATCTCGTACGAGAGGCAATTAAATGGACTACTACTACTACTCCTGCTGTTGCTGGTAGCTACTACTACTACTACTGTCCTAATCAAAGAAT
Source organism: Melastoma sanguineum (assembly GCA_029817735.1). Classification (NCBI taxonomy): domain Eukaryota; kingdom Viridiplantae; phylum Streptophyta; class Magnoliopsida; order Myrtales; family Melastomataceae; genus Melastoma; species Melastoma sanguineum. Next base: position 223,351 of record JARUPW010000265.1, read on the forward strand.
GACCGCTCGATAAAATAAATGTAAAATCTTTGTTGGGGGTGGTATTGTTTTCGGACCCCGGTATTTTCCGTCAAGGTTAAATTCATTATTTTTTATTAGTTGTCTTCACCGACGAAAAGTCCTACGTCGCAATAACACGTCAATTAATGTTATTAATGTCACGTTTTATTTATTTTTTCTTCTAGCTAAATTATTAAATATATCATAAATTATGTCACTTTTTTTCAATTTAGCCTAACATTTGAAAAATATCATTTTCCATAACGTTGAATTATTATCTACATCATATAATCCGTAGCCGTCTCCAATACGAACAAATATTGTAATAGGTTTTGTAACTATTATAAACAAATTATAGTTGTTCTAATTAGAGTCAAAGTTAAATGTTTTAAACATATATAGGATTACTAAAATTTCAGGACATGCCCATGCAAACACATTGTCATACATTATATAGGCAAACACACTGTCATTATCAAAGCAAATAACGCTGTATAAGTATGTCAACATTGTTATACAAACGCACAACTCCAAACCAACATTATTGAGATGTCAACTTTTTGAGGTTGGGAGTCAAGGGTTAGGGTGGGATAGTGGTTTGGGATTAAGGGTCAATGTGAGATTGTGGTCGTGTGTCGGTGTAGGATTGGTTAAAAGTATGATTAAAACGTTCGTTAAGAGTGAGAATAAAATATATTTGGAGCTTTATTCGGGGTTTATGGCTCAATTTGAGAAAAAAATAGATTAAACGTGGTACTAAAAACGTTAATTATCGAATAGAAGTTACGCAGGATTCTGTTAGCGTCAACAGCTAACATATAATATAATGAAGATAACGGTTCAACATCGGGATGTAAGATGATATTTTTCAAATGTTAGGCTAATTTGAAAAAGATTGTCAAAGTTTATGATATATTTGATAATTTATTATTGAGAAAAATAGATTAAACGTGAGTTGATGGCGTTAACTGTCGTGGTAGCGCCACGTTGTACTCCGTTAGTGGAGACGACTAATTAAGGATATAATTAAAATAACGGTTCAACATTGAAATGTAAAATAATATTTTTTAAATATTACGTTAAATAAAAAAAACGATTAAAGTTAAGATATATTTAATTGTTTCACCTAAAAAAAGGGCCAGTAGTTATTTTCGTTGGTCGTATTGTTTTAAAAAACAAAAAGAAGAGTTCTCCTTTTTAGGTTTCTCTGATTCCAATAAAAGCCCCTCCTCCCTGCTGTGCATTTCGGCTGCCATTACACTTTGGCCACACAGTTCCCCATATAACATTATTTGTCCTGTCATTAAAACGATGGGGTCGCCATTCCCTCTCTCCTCTCTTAATATTGGGGGGAATATGGGCTTGGGCCCATTTTAATACAGTACGGGCTCACCCATCGCAAAAGTTCACATGGGGGGCATTCAGTGTGCCCACGTTGGTCTCGGTCTGAGAAATCGACATGGGCATATCCGAATATATACACACACACACACATAATATTTATCATCCCCAGCTTTCCCTTTTGCAAATGAGAAGACATGGATGGATCTTCTTGCTCACGCCTGTTGTTGATCGACTGGCTGGCGGTGTACTCAATTAATTGTTAAGGACCCGGGTCAGTCAGAAGAGATCCGTTACCAGTTCCTCCATCAGCGTCGCGAGTATCCCCTTCCCTATCTTCACCCCTTCCTCAATCACCTCGGCATTGAACTCGATCCACTTCCCCCGTCTCGAGGTCATGTCCGAGTCCAAGAGCTCGTCCACCCTCGCTTCTCCCGTGCTCGTGATCTCCCCGTACACTTCGTCCGCCAGCCGGCGTTCCCTTTCGAGCATCCCGGTGCATTCCCTCCAGGATCTGTCGGTCCCAGTGAACGCGTGCCGGCACCTTGATTCCACGCATTCAGTGGCGCAGTCAAAGAGGATTTTGCGTCTCTCCTTTGGCTTATCGCGATACTTGCCCATCCCATTCACCCAATCCTCCAGCTCTTCGAACCGAGTAGGATGCTCGGATTCCTTCCTCGGCACAAGTAATATTTCCGTTACTATCGGTCCAATGTTGCTGATTATGTCGCCTATATACCCAAGTTCCCAATTTCCTGAAATGTCGGAACACATGGAACAGGATCTGGCGAGCTTCGAGTCCAATTCCATACTGAATGAAGAACGGGTTGAGTTGGAGAATTCGCTCTGGTCATCGGGAGTTGGAAATTCTTTCGCACATAGCCACTTAAACATGTCCTGATCTTGAGGAGACGAGGATGAGCAATCCCTGCTGTCTGAAAACCACATACACAACAAGACACAAGATAAGACTTTCTGCTTTCAAGCAGACAACTATGGATACTCAAACACTAGCACCAATGATGCACATTCTGCTCTATTGACAACACACTTGGAGGCAGACAGAACATCAACGGGCAAGCCTGGCAGAACCTTCACATTTAAAGTACAATGCCAGGTGCTAAAAAGTAACGCAAGGCAAAGGATTCGCACCGTCGTTAGTAGAGATGCCATCCGGACTTCCACTCTCAAAAGAGGTTTCAAGAATTGAAACAGGACTAGGCTGCTGAAAATCGACTTCTTTTCCCATGGCACTACTTGCAGCGGTAGTTCTGTCTCCTCCCATATTCCGTGATCTGTCAGCCTGTTCAAAACTGTCGGTTAGCAAAACAGCCAAACAACCATCCTTTGATAGATGACTGGGGCCTAGGGGAGTCCTCCTTTGAGCTTATGCAATCCCAAAAATCTACCGAGAATTTGGAGGCGCCAATATTTATTTATGGCATTAGTTTTTGGATTCTGATTGATAATGACAAGAACATAATCATGAAAACCACAATAGGTAAAAGCATGATACGCAGATCCCAATTATTGAAAGGTTGGATCCTTAAAGGGAAAGGTAGGAGAATAGACTCACATTTGGTATCTGCTCTTGATCAGACGATACTGCCTCTACTGACCTGCAGACAAAGCTCCGGATGTTATCTGAGACTTCTTGAATACCTTTTTCGTGGTCTGCAGAAGGGACTCGTGAACCAACAGAAGAAGGTACGGTCTCTTCCAGACATTGAGTGGAGCTACACGAGCTCTCTGGAGCTTGAGTTTCAAAATCAGGTGGCTCTATCCGGTTGGTTAATTCACTAAGCTTCTGTTCCAGGAGAATACTCAAAGAATTTCCATTGATCACACTTTGACTTGACGATGAAGAGGTTGACCCTCTAAGACTTGGCTTAGGATTATCAACATTAGAAGCAGCACCCAGGCAATCTTGCCCATCTGACAGCAAGTCCCTTGAGAATTTCTTTATGGGAGAGTTGAAAGTAAACGAAATAACATCCATTCCCCTCTTATTGTCGTTCATGCCTCGAGAAACCACATCATTGCTAACGAGAATATTAGTGGCAACACTTCGCATCCTTTGGGAATCCATTGCAGAAGAGCCTTTGTTTAGAGAAACCTGGTTCGCTCTGGACAAACTATAACTGTTCCTGGAATTAGGAGGCTTTTTCATATTGTTGTTACCGTGCTTCACATTGGTCTTATTGACAGTCTTGTAGCCATTAGCAGAGTGAGCTCGTACCGACTGCAGATTAGATTCTGAACCCTTAAATGTTGAAAATGGCCCAGTGGTTATATTCTGCTTCTGGTTATTTTGTTGGAGAACTGTGGCTCTGTTATTCACAGAATCTTTTCTTTGAGAGGCCCTATGCAAACCTGGCTGCCGCCTGGGAATCTTGTTTGAGTTACCCTCATTATGTTCCCTACTTTTACTGACATTTCTTGGGGCGGTCTGACTCCTTTCTTCCCTTCTTTTGACACCAGCTTTGGCTTGTTTCGCATTCGTGGGAGATTTATCTTTGTATCTCACACCATCAAGGTTAGCTTTCCTCAAGGGAACAGCACTCTGGGAATCACGAGGATCTTCCGATCCACAACAATCCTTGTCCAAGGGCTTTCTCTCAACATTTCTCCCAGAATTGGGTTCATGGGGAGTCTGGATCTTGGATACTTCATACGCTGCTTCCAGTTTAGCCTTCAGATCCTGAATCCTCAAAGGAACGGAAACCGAGACACTTGATGTCACTCTACTTGCCGTTACACGAGGGTTTGCTTCAAGTATCTTGGCAGCTGCCTCAATAATGTACTCAGGATTCTTAGTGGGAAAAATTCCAGGGCTTCTGATAGGTGAGAATAGCTTGTGGTGACTCGCTGAAATGGGCTTAGCTGATTTTGGGGGTAACACTTCAGTCTGGAATCTATCTATTGGCCGGTTGGGTAGTCTCTGTGTTTTTTCTTCAACCACAGTCGAGGGAATCCCGGGGAGCTGGCGAGAACTGCTTAGATAGTCAATCGAGTCATACTTATCGCTCAACCTGTCATGTGAAACTTTATTTGGATGAAATCCATCAGATGAGGTGGAGGTCTGATCCGTAACACTTGAACTCGGTAATGAATCCAAGCCCATTAATCTAGCCACCACCCCAGGTGCCCTGCTTTCATATCCGTCATTACTGGTTTCGGAGGAAGCATAGTTCCAATCTTTACTTCCTTTATTGCTAGGACTTGCTTCACTTCCATCAGCAGCATTCTACAGACGAGGAACACCGTAACTCAACAGGAATAGAAGAACGTTTTGAAAAACTAGCCCAAGCTGTAATGATAATGTTTTTCTAAGTCAGCTGTAACGATAATTGTTACCATTATCCTTGACTTTGCCAGCAGCTCGCTCTCTTTCGTTCCTTGCTTGGCTCCCCCTAAGATTGTTTAAAAAGAAAGAATCAGTTCAGCAAATTTCTTATCCTCAACAAGCACTTTTCTAGTGCTTGCTCATGAAGTAGACAAATCTTACCGGGAAGATCGCTGCCATTTGAAAATAACTTTTTCCGAGACTTGCTATTCCAGTCGAAGAACTGGAGGAAACCTCCCTTTGAACGTCTTTCTTCCATCTGCATCTTCTAAGCACAAGTATCTGGGAATCATAAAGAAAAGTTCAATGACCTCATCAGTAAGAGGTGACAATAAATAATAAAGTGGAACAGAAGCAACCCAATATGTTTGCCCGCACCACAAGTTCATTGTGCATAGTTCCATAACATTTCAAATGGCCTAGAAATATGAGACCCAATGTTTCTTTCATTTCAGGGCTCTATTTTTTGCAAAAGAAAGAAAATAGCGTTGAGCACAATCGCTAGCTACTGGCGTGGGCATAGGGAAAAGGACAGTTGAATCGGAACAGTACTGATTCGCTAAACATCAAATTGACTGGCAGTGTTTGCTCATTTTATATCTCGATCCTCATTCATATACCGTCAATGGCCTTAGTGTAGCCAATTAAAGTGCAATTTCCCGAGCTGTCCGGTGTAAACAATCAAAGTGAAGGTACCAACTTTCTTTCCCCAGGAAAGAACTGGTCAATGAGATTCATATCACCCACAAATAACGAGCTATCCTCGTAGCAATACAACACCCCTCCCCCCCCCCAAAAAAAGCCATCCAGATAGTCCAAAGAACAAGAACCCAGATTTAAACACGGTCAGACCCCATTAGCAAATCAAACCGACATGTAATAAGTTCAAATTGGGCATCGATACAAAAAAAAAGGAAAAAACAGGAAGACAACGTCAATCAACAGAAACACAATCCCGATGAATGCGACGGGAAGACGAGCGAAGCAGAAACCTCAGAATGGGCAGGCAGCCCACATTGTCAAGACTCAAAACCGAAAAAGCAAAAGGGACGATCTTCAAACACAAAAGCAGCATAACCCACCAACCAAACGACACGGAGCCTCCTCAAGTAAAAAAAAAAAACAATTACCCGGCGTCTAATCTCCAGGAGAGCCCGATCCGAAGCACATTGTCCGCAGCTGTGCTACTCAAAGGTCCAGCTAACGCGACGACAGATCTCGCTGCGGGGGACAAAGCGAGGGGATTTGCTGTGCGGTCGCGTGGCGAGGCGGGGATGATGAGCTCCCCCCTCAACCTCGCACCCGCAAAAGACAACAGAAGGAGCCTACTTTGCAGGAATCCGGTCAATGCAGCAATCGAGCGAGCGAACGAGAGAGAGAGAGAGAGAGAGAGGGGACAAAGAGGGTGGGGGGGGTGTTGATGGACGGACTGCTTGTCAGTTTTTTCTTTTTGAGAAAAAAAAAAGAAAAGGATAAAAAGAGGACCTCGTCTGTGAGGAGGAGAAGTCCGGAAGTGACGATGTGAAGGACGACAGTACCGGATGAGAATGGGTTTCATATGCAAGCAAAAACTCTTTTTGTCTGCAGGACAAACAAACACCCCCCACAAAATGAAAAAAAAATATAAACATTAAATTAAATTTTTTAAACGGACTTTTTGTCGAGAGTTAACTAATAACTAACTGACCTTATTATATAATCTGCCACGTGGACGGATCTCGGCATCCCCAAGTCCCTTCCATCCCATGCCCCTCGGCCAAGCCAAGCCTCCCCAATGGGCCTCCGGGTAAAGAAAAGACAAAAGGTACGGGTCATCCGCTAAGGGCACTTCTTCGATCCCTGGTAAGAGAAAGGGAACTGGAACACGTCAAACACCGAAACCCACGTAATCCAAGGACGGCAAAACAAACAATATTTTCAGAAATGATGTCAATGAAAAGACCCCCAAAAAAAAGAGAGTGAGGGATAGAGAGGATAGCTCTAGGAAGATTTAGACACAGTTACCCCTCTGGGATCCCCATGACTATGACCCAAAATAACCCAGTTGATAATGCTCTCTCATACGTCTCATTGCAAGAACTGGCTGAAAAAGGGCAGGGTGGGACCTTCTCTCCACATGTAATAAAAAGCTGGCATTTCTCGTTTATTTCGGTTCCCCCCACTTTTCTTTGCAAGTAGTAGAAGACACGCCAAGGAGCAAATATTTGAAAAAAAAAAAAAAAAAAAATAGAGAGAGGGAGATATCGAAGCCTCTTCGTCCTTGCCATCTCTCTTTTAAATGACCATATATGACTAAAAGGATAAGAAGAGGGACCATCTCCCAGTGTCCCTGACTTTGATGGGCATAGAATAATTCAACCCAGTTTCCCTCGTTCCCTCCCTCCAAAAAATCACTAATAAATAATCCCAACGTGATTTGACCCGAGACTGGTCAACAGTAGCTCGCCTCGTCAGCAGTCTGTCGGAATAACCCCCAGTGCAGCACATATCCTAATCATGCCATTGCAGCTTAAGAATCACCACCGGGTTAGGGTTAATACCCCCAAGTTTCAATCAGAAACTCTGCACCAAGATGCCTTCGTAAGCAAACACAGCTGGACCTTCCCTAAAATATTAGCCGGAGACGCCTAAAAGAGAGCCAGCAATCAGAGTCATTTTGCACATGCTTTCCTAGGACAGACATAACGTCTCCCACCAGGAAAAGGTTGGGAACCAACAAGCTTTTACCCTACAGGCTTAACCTCCATTCCATCTGGACTATACACCCCTTCCCCCCCAACTCCAAGATGGGGGAGTGGGACCATCGTAACCACCAGCGAAAAGGAAAGCATGAAATTACGACTCTACACCAACCTTAATTAGGGATGCCCCGGCAACATCCATTGATCCGGAGAAAAATAGGCATCCCCCCACCCCCCTAATCCAGGAGTCAGTCCCAACCTGTGAGATATAAATACTAATAAAACAGAATGGCAACTGTGCAAGGCACATGACATGCATTATTGGGTGGTTGACGCGTCCGAGTCAAGCCGTGAATCCAAATCTTACTACCAAAATCATCAAATGAAGTGTCTTATTATTTTGTATATCTTACCCTACCTTACCTTCCCTAGAATGAAGATCCTAGATCTAGCTAATGTATAATGAATGACATAGAAACGTCAGCTCTGCAGAAAGACTAAGTTAGGCTACGCGCGAGAACAAAATTGGCAGTCCGCGGCAATGACTCAGCATTAATTCTCTAAGCAGGAGATGAGTGAAGACGTTGGTCTGCAGCAACGACACATGGCTCTTTGACTTTTAGCATGCGTTTTAATTATCCCAGGGAAACAAAAACAACCAAAACAAGTGTAGACGTACAAATAAGTTAGCTCATAATGGAAGAGTACGAGCTCAACTGATGAGGCGGAAATCGTACCCTCACGCTGAAGCTTTGAGACAATTGTCACAAGGATTGGAACCGTTTCTGCAGGCCACCTTATCAAAACTCTCTCCAAAATGTAGGAGCAGAGTTTGTCTACGACATTCATCCTGAACGGTTCATGTAGGAGAAAATTAGGCCAAAGACGGATGAACTATCGCATTTTGTTTCATTTCAGTGGGAGAAAGTAATCCTAATAGATCTTCAAATATCATCTGATCATTTTTGGCTCATTACCTTAAGTTCACAATACTGCTGCATTTTCCTCGCCTGAGTCATTGCTACTTTGAAGGATTCAGTTTTGCATCCTTGTCCGCTCCTCAACATGCAGACAATCCGGCTGAAATCCTTCTTTGTATAGAGGACAGTGCATACCGATGGGAGATTATCTCTCCCGGCCCTGCCCGATTCTTGATAATAGCTTTCAATTGATTTCGACATCGTGTTATGGATGACAAATCGCTGAAGACAATTAAACAACCGATCACTCAGAAAGACTTCATAGAACCGCATAGAAATGACTAAGGAAAAAAAAGCCTTTCCCACAACTGTGAGCCTGGTAGTAATCATGTCGACAATTCATCAAATCCATTCCCTTAGAAATTTAAAACGGATCTTTCCATCGGAGTTGTCAGAACCAAGATTTTAGAATATTCAGATCAGCGGAACAAAAGTAGCAGTCATTAAAAATAGATGGATCAAGATCAATGTCATACTGAATAAACTGCTTATCTAGCTGTGCCTTTTGGTTCCCTAATGCAGTTTCACCATCTAAATGAACGGGCATATAACAAAAACAAAACAGACAATAATCTTCTCCAGTATTAAAAAACGGAAGAACAAAAATGGCTGTTCGAATTGACTTACCACATCTGGTTTGTCTATACCCATCCCAAAAGCAATGGTGGCGCATACAACTTGGACCTCTCCAGTGTGCCATCTCTTCTGAACTGCCATTCTTTGTTTGGCTGCTAGTCCAGCATGATAATAGACTGTCTTGATGTGACACTTATCATTCAGGTATTTCGCCACATCAGCACATTCATTCTTTGAGAGGCAATAAATGATGCCACAAAGATTCTTAAACCGATCCTTCAGAAGCTCGCCGAGTTGCTTCAGAGGCTCCTTCGTCTTCATCATCACTTCATATTTCAAGTTTGGTCTGTCAAAGCTAGCCTCAAGAACAAGTGCTTTTGGGATCTTAAGAGTTTGCAAAATGTCCTGTGTTCATTAGGATTAAGCTTCAGTAAATAGTCAGTAACATCTATTGAACAGCGATGCCTGTGACTGACCGATCACCTTCCGAACAGGATGTGTAGCAGTTGCAGTTAAGGCCATGATCGGAACATTTGGGAAGTTCTGCTTCAAGCATCCCAGTTTCCTATAATCTGGACGAAAATCATGGCCCCATTGACTGAAACATCGACAATCACAGTACAATAAAATTAATATCCAATTCCTCAGTAAGACAGATAATAGAAACATAGTTTTCAACTGCAGGCATGATACAGCACTTACCATACGCAGTGTGCCTCATCTACCACAAAGCCAGATAGTTGTGCCTGCAATAAATGCAGCATCATCGTCTAGCACACATTCATGGGGAAAAAAGTAATTGTTGGTCAGATACTCACCTTCCTGTGCAAGACATTCAAAATTCCCATAAATGAGGAGTTTCCCACTATCCTTTCTGGTGTCACATAAAGAAGTTTGCATGATGGCTTATCTTTTCTGCATATAAATCAGGTCACCACTTAATGTTTACTTTGTGGCTGTTGATCAAAAGGCCCACAGAAAACATGCATATATGTAAAATAACAAAAAATTTCACAGTGGGACTGCAAGAATGGGGATTAGATACCCCCCTCCCAGGGCAAAGTAGTATTTACAGAGCAACATTACTGAAGAGTATCATTATTTTACAGCTAAAGTGTCTTTTTATGTAGCTTATACAGGAAAAGTTACAACTTTCTTTTAAGAAAATAATAAAACCAAACTAAAAATCGAGGTAAAAAGAAAAAAGAAGTGACAAAATTTTCTTGGATTCAAGTTCCACTGCAATGATTTTTCCCTGATCTGAAAATGCTCAAACAAATCCTTAGAAAAAATGAAGAGAAAATAATCCTTGCCTTAGTTCTGCAATGACTGTGGCTGCTTGAGAAGCTGTTTGTTGTGAATTCAGGAAAGTGGAAGGTATTCCATACTTGAGATTTAACGTAAGGATCTGATCCTGAATGAGAGACAGAAGCGGAGAAATGACAATGGTAACTCCCGGTTTCAAAGTTGCTGGAAGCTGTACAAAATGCAGTCGTATCAGGAATGTTAAAAAGAAACAACAACCAATCCATTCAATTCCATATTCAGCCATATGCAAAGCAGCAATACACAACAGCTGAAAGAACCACACAAGTCTTAAGATAACCTCAGGAACTAACAAAAATGGGAAGGAAGCATCACACTATTGAAAGGAAGAAGTTTTCAAGAATTCAAATGAATGTAGCCAGCAGATATGGTGATGACAATATGAGGTTCAGGTATATTCATCGTTCTTTAAATTGAAATAATATTATTGGGGTTAGTAATGTTTTCTCAAATATGTGAAAACTGAATTTTCTGTAGACTGACCTGGTAACAAAGACTTTTACCCCCTCCAGTAGGCATGAGAACAAAGCAATCCCTGTTGGCAACAGATGCTTTGCAGGCCTGGTGTTGATTCGGTCTGAATGCTGTGTTGCCAAATATGACAATGTTGGCGAGTTCCATGTCATCCAGGGCTTGCAGTTCCATGAGACTTAAGGTTTTTTGCCTGGAACCTGATGTCTGAGAGCAGTGTCTTTTACTTGAAATCAAGGATTCTGAGCTTTGAGTCAAATTTTTCTTGCAATGCTGGATCAAAGTTTACAACCCCACTACTGAGCAATGTTTTCAACAAAAGGGAATCGAAACTGTATAATGTTATAGGCAAAGAAAATGGCATCAACGAAGTAAAATTGCAGTGTCAGCACCCATCCAATACTCCAATGCTGATTTAGCAGGTGAACAACGGGGCAAATTTACAACAATTCCGTAATTCATTTGAGACGTCTCTTCAAATATATGAGAACTAAAAGATTAGCAAAAGAGTAGGTGTCAAAGGTTGAGGACATACCGCTGACTCTGAAGAGTATCTGCCTAAAATTGGAGATGGAAAAGAACTACCCTTGCTTTTCATTTCCTGGGGAGAAACTCGGGATCTTTTACTCTGATTACCAATCAAAACATCCTCATCTTCAGAACTTTCGCTTCCAGAACACGAATCCAATTCCAAAATAACTTGATTCTTCTGAGAAGGTATAGAATAGACTGCACTGACATTGCCGTGATTCGCCATTTTAGGATAATCTTTTCCAAAACCATTGTCTGTATTGTTGCCAAACATATCCGTCAAAGTTCCACAAGCTTCGGATTCAGCAACATGCAAGTCATCCCATTCCTCAGTGTTGTTCATAGTTTCAGCCAATTCGGCCAGAAAATCATCGCCGCAGTGCTCCACAGTGATGAACTCATCTCCATCGTCACCTAATCCGAGGCAAATAGGAATGAATAACTACACAAGGCCAAAATTTCGAGACCAATTCTTGAAATTAAATTAGACACTCCAACAGATTGGAAAATCCAACACGCGACTCCCTCAACCACGTCCATCTTCAAAATCTTAAAATCTTTCGGACTAGTTGGACATCAGGCCAGCCGTCGCATTCAAGATCGAGGAGATCTCTGAAACAGCGAGGGTCGCGAGAAGAAGCGACGGGAAACAATACCGTAAAGAGAGATGAGACGGTCGAGGCAGCGGCGGGCGGAATCCTCGTCGAATCCGAAATCGATAGCAAGGCTCAGCAGTCGAGCCTTCTCAACATCCAATTCGCCGTCGCGATCGCCAACTCCCATCGCCGTCGCCCAGCTACAGAGATTTCAGTCGGAAATTGGGGAAACGTCGTCGTCGTAGTCTTGATAAAAATGGCCGGATAGTTTTTCCCGCCCTCGAATTTCGGACGCTCCGTCTGGCCGCTTACCCGCCAAATTATTTGGGCATGTTTTACTGGGCCTTTTGTTAATGGACCCATCCCTGCTAAGCCTTCGAACCCTTTTCATTTTTTTTTTGTTGCCCGCCGGTTTCCGAAGCTTCGTTTCGACTAATTCGGACTCAATTCGGGTAGGACACCTGAGTATGATGGGCGAGTCTTCAACTGAGATAGCTGCATATGGTAGGTTTCGAACCATTTCTTTTTATAAAATCATTTTCCTTTCCATCTTACCAAATAAAATTTATTTATTTTTGTTAGTCCTTATATAACATACTAAAATGGAGTGATGTAATACCCGCTCTTTTTCGCCCTTTCTACGAGTATTCCAATGTCCCAAAACAAATAAGCGGAAGCAAGTTAGTTCGAAGTTATATGAATATCTTGT
>JARUPW010000266.1:0-52454 GCA_029817735.1 Melastoma sanguineum
ATTTGTTGTTGTGTGACGAGGAGATCTTCCAGCCAGGAAACCACTTGCCGATCGACGGCCTCTCTCGGATCCTGGTCTTGGTTTACAACTATATGATATCTTGAGCAGATCCAGCTGCTCACTCGCTTCCTTGTCCCAAATCGATTGCGTACGATTATCTCCCTCTCCCGTTTCCCGACTTCATGAACAGCCACGACACCAGCTCCCTGCAGTTTCTTCCTTTAATCACCTCCATCGGTCTTCTCCCGGTAACGAGATTCCAGAAGGACGACCCCGAACTATAGACATCGCCTCTGATTGTTGCCGTCAGGGTTCTGGCTGTACTCAAGGGGGGATTGTATCCCAAAGTCCACCACGTCAGTCGTCACATGGTATCGTAGGGATGGTAGCAGCCGTGAGAGGCCAAAGTCGGCCAGATTGAGCTTCGAATTGTTCGTCCAAGAGTATGTTGCTTGACTTGACGTCTCGATGGATGATTTGGGCTGCACATGTGACGTGCAGGTAAGCCGTCCACGGGCTGTTTGGCACCCTTGCTATCCCTCAGTCTGACAGTCCCACTCCAGGATAGAGCTCGTTGTCATTGCACTCGTGAGCCAATAGTCCAAACTCCGCTTCTCCATGTAGGAATAAATCACAATCTTGTCTCTGCGATGGCGGCAATAACCTTGGAGGGAGACAAGATTCTTGTGCTGGGCGCGCGAAAGGGCCTCCACTTCCGCTTGGAATTCCCGTTCAACCTGACCACAATTCCCTGATAGCTTCTTGATCGCAGCTTTGTTTCCGTTAGGGAGGCAGGCTTTGTACACCAACCCGAAGCCACCGCAACCGATGATATTCAACTGGCTAAAATTGTTTGCAGACTTAATCAAGTCCGCGAAAGTAAGATCTTTGCAAGCTGAGTTCGGGAAAAGCACCAGTTTCGACGTTTCGTCCTCTTCTGATAACCAGTGAGACGGACTGAGTTCCTCGTCCGGGTCATCGAGAAGAACGCTAGATGATCTCCTACCCATTTTCAGCAAGACACAACCAAGGAGAACCGCAACGCTGATTCCAACGCAAGCCGTTACGACAACAATTTTGGTCCGACCAACTTTTCTCCAAGGCAAGGAAGACATGTTAGGCTTCGTGCCCATGCCGTCATCAACTGTGCACGTTGAGCCTAAATATCCGCAAAGTCCTGGGTTCCCTTCGAAGCTAGAGTTCGGGAAGCTCCCGAACTGGCTTCCAGTCGGAACTCTTCCCGTCAGGTGATTGTTAGCCACGCTGAACTTTGAGAGGAATGTGAGCTTGTCAAGAGACGCAGGGATCGATCCATGCAAGTCGTTATTAGATAAGTCCAGAACTTCGATATTCTCTAGCCCTGATATGGACGAAGGGATCGTTCCAGTGATGTTGTTACTGCTCAAATCCAGGACATGAAGTCGTATTAGACGGCCCATCTCCGTTGGTATGGTTCCGTTGATCCTGTTGTTGCTCAGGTAAATGGCTGGAGGAAAGTTGGAGACCTGATTGTACTGAAGACCACTGGAACTTTGATTTCTTTTCAGATAGAGCGGAATCCCCGACGAAGATGTACTCGACGAATTGGAATTCATCGAGTCGAGGCTACCCAGCTCGGAAAGACCATTCGGGATCTCTCCGGTGAGAGTATTGTTTGAGAGATCCAGATAGAATAGACTAGCCATCTTCCCTATCCATGAAGGGATGGCTCCGCTCAACCGATTCAACGACAAATCAAGGACTTCTAGCTTGGGGCAGTTCAGCATCCATGGTGGAACTTCCCCATTGAGTCCGCAATTCCCAAGTCCCAAAACAGTCAGGTTGTTGAACCCGCTGATATTGCCAGGGAGTTCCTCTCCATGGAAGTTCTTGGCGAGTATAAGCGTGCTCAGGTCATCGCACTGCTGCAGAATGGATAGTGCCCCGGATAAGTTGGTGATGCTATTGTTCGACAAGGAGAGGAATGACAGGGACATGAGCTTCCCAAAGCTGGCAGGAACTTCACCTGAGAAACGGTTCTTCGCAAGGTTCAAGATCCTCAGCTCCAAACAACCAGATAAGGTATCTGGAGGAGGTCCAGAGAAGTGATTGGAGGCAATGTCGAGCGTAGCCAGGAGGGGCAGTCTCGTGAAATCAAGATTGATGGGACCCGACAGGGAATTGTTCCGCAGGTCAAGGAGGCGAAGGCTTGGACAGAGAGCCAGGCTCGATGGAATGGGACCCGAGAACATATTTGAGTGAGTAGCAAGCTGCTCCAACAGAGGTAAACTTCCGAAAACGTCAGGAATGGGGCCTGAGAACCGATTCCCATTGATGAATAAGTTCTTGAGGCCGGAGAGGTTACTCAGATTTTGGCTAAGTGAGCCGGAAAAGTTATTTCCAGACAGCGACAGTTGCTGCAAAGATGACAGCAAGTACAGAGACTCCGGTAGACCTCCGGAAAGAGAATTCATATCGAGGTGCAACTGAAGAAGCGACTTCCCACACTTCTTGATACCATCCAGGCCTCCCCCGAGATGATTCATGGACAGGTCAAGGACACGGAGTTTGACACTGGAAGAATTGCAGGACTGAAAATGTAGCTCCCCAGAGAAAGCGTTGTTGCTCGCATTCAAAGTGACGAGACTTGGGTGGTTGGCGAAATCCGGCAATTCTCCGGAGAATCCGTTTCCGGAGAGATTCAGATACTGGACGGAAGCAAGACCTGAAAGCGCAGGCCAAGCTGGTCCCGAGAACGAGTTGTGGCTGAGGTCGAGAATCTCCAACTGCTTCAACGACGACATTTCCATGGGCAATTCTCCACTGAGAGAGTTGTACGAAAGATCGAGCAGCATCAACTGGTCCAACTGACCCAAAGAGCCAGATATGACTCCTGATAGTCCCTGGCGAGGCAGAACCAACTTAGTAACTCTGGATACGCCGATAACATTTGAGAAACCGCCACAGAATACACCATCCCATCCGCAGCACGTTCGGTCATCCGACCAGGCCGTGATAACCGAACCTGCAGTGAGGTTACCAGCAAATTCCTTCAATGCCGAGAGGTCTCTCGGGTGGCAGGGTTGAGCTCCGGTACGAACACCAAGGCAAGACGCAACGAACAGGGCGGAGAAAACCCACCGGAGCAAAGTAGCTCCAACGAAAATCACCGGCATAGTGGCAGCAACGGAGCTAAAGGGGCAGTCACCAGATAACTTCTACTCCACTCCACTCCACAAAGAAGAGAAAGTTACCCGTCGCTTGTAAGAAAAGCAATAAAATCGGACCGAGTTGTAATCATCTTGTTATCCTTTCTTTGAAGTGGGGTCGTCGTCCATTTCTACTACAGTCGAAGAACCTCCTCCTCCCTCCACACTGTCCTCCCCTTTTTAAACAAGAAGAAGAGGAACAAAGGGACTGAGATGAAAGTGAAATAAAGCATCGGGGACAAAAGTAGTAGTAACGAGAGATGATGTGGTGTGTGGGGCATTGTCGGATGAAGTCAGAAAGTGCTGCGACTTCAAGGAGAGAAACCAAAACAAAGAAAGAGTGCAGGTGTTGTGCTTTCTTTTCTAGTTTAGGTGCAATTCTTACACACTTTCGTCGTCTTCTTCTTCTTCTTCTTCTTCTTCTTCTACTTAATCTTTATTATCTGTGTTTGAATGGCTCAGTTCGTGGTACTTCAGCATCTCCTGTAGACAGACACATGGGGGGTACTGGGGATTAGTTGAGAAAATGAAGACAAAACGGCTGACTTAATGGGCTCTGCCCTTTCCTCCTCCTCCTCGGAGATTGCGAGGTTTGTTTGGTCAACACACCGACGCCCTTGTCCGAAGACAGAGAGGCGGGGCAGAGAAGGTCAACAACAACTCCGGACCTCGAACAACTTTCACCTGATTTTCTCTCCCATGAATGCGGATCCCGATTTTTTATATCACTGTCTTGTTATTGGGATGGAGTTAAAAGGAAGTCCACGTTTTTAGGGTACCCAATCAGCTCTGCATTCCTTCGACTTTTTATGACCCACAACACGAATCGTGTCTGTAGATATGGTCTCTTGGTTTCGGCGGCTGCTCACAGAAAGAATCCGTGAGTACTGAAATTGAGTATTAATATCGATAAAGTTAATGTCACAGTACGAACAAAAGCCCATCATTAAGCCCACTTTCGGATTACATACTGATATAAAAATATCCAAATGTTCCCTCCTCTCCCTATTCTAATGTTGGTAGGCCGGGGAGCACCCGTTAACAAATGCAACAACAAACAATCGCGGGCAGTTCCTAGGCTGCATGGCAAAAATCACCCCACTAAAAGAATGGGAAAGATAATTACGGCTCTAAAGCATTCTCCTTCAAAAGAACCACCATCTACGACGCCTTTGTTTTCTCTGCACCAAAAGATTGTTTCCCTAATAAGCCCAGAAAAATACATTCCTATGTTTTTGCCTTCACTGTTAGCCAGCCAAACACATGAGTCGAGGGAAAGAGAGAGAGAGAGAGAGAGAGAGAGAGAGAGAGAGAGACGGGTTGGGGAGATTAACTAACCTCGTTCTTAACTTTTGGGTCCAATACTATAGGTCGAGATAGTACGCCAAAGTCGACATCTCGCATAAATGGACTCATCTTCTCCTCCAACATCTCCTTCAGCTTTAAAACGAACAAAAAGTGTTTCATCACTAGTTCACTTCATGGAGTAGACATAGTTTTCTGTAGCAACAAGAGACTGGAACTGGCTAACCTTTTCTTCGCGCCACTTGGCTTCCCATTGCTCATCCAGGAACTTGTCTGCGATCTCTCTTTGAGCATTGAGAAGCACCGTCATCTCGTAAAATTTATCTGGATCTCTGAGATCCTCTTCACTCCAATAAGATTTGTCGAGGGGAAGTTCCAACTCCTGATGGTATTGGCTACTAAATTTACTAGGTAGGCGCGAAAAAGCACAAAATAGATTCCTGAATCTCACAACAAGAATCAGCAATCGCAGTTAAGTACGTACACCCCAGTTCTTGGGTCGAGGGGGAGGATCCAGCCTCATGACTTCTGCTTGTAATGCCTTCTTTGCTTTGTAGTAAGGAATGTTCTTGACCATCACGGGATCATCTCGAGCACGGGCAGGATCAATAGAAATCAATGCCTGTAAAAGCAAATATTAGAAAGAAAGAGAAAAATTCTCATACATGTTTCCGAGGCCAGGAAACAGCCCAGTCAAAGAATGGGCACAATCATAATGCCTACCCGCTGCAAATGCTCCCACCCAGGTTTCCTCTTTTCCACCACATCACGAATTTGATCATATCTCATAGATTCCTGAACCAAAACCCAAGCAAATGCAACTAAGAATTTTTAAAGTACACAGATAAAGCACGGACATTTGCCGGAAAGCTTGATTTCTATCTGAAAGATAAAATGGTTTTAACATCACGGCTCATCAAGAAGTAGCGCGTATTCACAAAAGAAGTCTAGCCAGAGCGGTCAAACACCTGGTACTGCCACCATATTTTCTGCTTTACATCATCATCAAATTCAAAGCCACCCATCATTTGAGGAAAGGTAATCAGCCAAAAAGCAGCTATACTGGGGTCCTTCATGCTGTGCACGATGTGCTGAAGAAACAAACAGTCACAAAAAACCTACACCGGTCACCATGAGAATCAATAAAGAGAACGAGTTCAGTTATAGCTGCAATAAAAACCTCATAGGGGTAATCCATTTTTTTCATGATATTGTAAGCTTTCCACGGAGGCTCCATAATCTGCAGAAGACAAGGATCCATATTAATATCATCAAAATCCTCAAATCAACAATACAATGCTCATATGAGAAGCTTGCCTAATTTTTTTTACAATCACATACAAGGAATTTCCATAATACATGCAATCTTCCAACATTCTATTTCTAGGTTCATTAGAAGAATTGCATTTGAAAATATTGGAAGCACACAAAAACAAACATGTTGATTTCGAATTCAGATCCTCTAAACATTAACCAACAATGAAAAAAAAGGCAAGTTTTCTGATAGGACAAAAGAACTAAAAAAGTCAATGTGATTGCATTCAGATTCCACTAGAATGACTCCCATCATCATGATAAAAGCACTTGAAAATACAAGCATAAGCACCGAGCGGGAGGAATCAATTCATTCCACAAGAATGACTCACATCATCTGCTGAGATCCTGAGTGGAAATTTGTGCTGGCATTCAGGACAGCCCATGACTCCCTGCAGTAATAACCATCATCAGAAACAGCTAAAATTGATAAGCCAAAAGGAAATGGCATTTTAAGAAGTTGTATTGGAGAGGTTCAAAATAACAACAGCGGAACCATAAGCATGCCATGCCTAATTACAGTTAGGTACATGAGTCATCGATGTCGGTAATCAATATATAAGGAGAATTATCCCGCTGACCGTTCCATCACATGATGGGCAATCCTTGGATGGTAGGGGTGAATGGAGATCAACAGTAGCCGGAAGATGCACCAGTTCAGCTCGATTCTCAACGATGGCATCAGCAATGGACTCAGCTGTCGCCTTCTCTCCACTACATAAAACCAGTATCACATATCACATGCCTTCTAAAAAATATTCCCTCGGGCATGCTTATGCATGTTTTCCTTCTTCCCAGAGATGAGTCGAAAAAAAAAAATCTTCTCAGAGTACATAAAAAAAGCATAAGAAAGGATTCATCTCAGTGCAAGGACACGGCCTTTTGATAATATACCTCCTCAAGCTATACTGATTCACTTGATAGTGAACCTTTCCAGTTCCTTTGCACATGGTACACCTCATTGCCTGCCATCCGCTGCAGGTTTTGCAATTCCTGCATCGAAAGACCTGCATTAGCTTCCAATTACCATGACAATGATGATGCGTTGGCTTTCTACAATAACGATGGAATCAAATAGCTTTTCATTTCAGTTGATCAAAAAACCATACCACACGAAAACCAGGCATTCGACCACAGGAAGGACAATATGAAGAACGAGCCACAACTGCCATACCACACGAACACCAGGCATTCGACCGTAGGAAGGACAATACGGAGAATTTAATCAATGACAGCACCTCTGACATATAACTTTCTTCCCGAGCTCAAACGCAAGGTCATACGTCCCTAGTGTCGCTACAACCTGCCATAAAACACAACCACAACCACAAAACAATGAAGTCTAACTTAAAATCCCCCT
The DNA here is from genome assembly GCA_029817735.1 of Melastoma sanguineum. Classification (NCBI taxonomy): domain Eukaryota; kingdom Viridiplantae; phylum Streptophyta; class Magnoliopsida; order Myrtales; family Melastomataceae; genus Melastoma; species Melastoma sanguineum. The sequence continues at coordinate 7,168 of JARUPW010000266.1, forward strand.
CCAACCACATCTTTGGAGGCACCGCGGCGACACCCTTATCTCAACACATTTAACCACTAAACTCAAATTAGCAAAACAGAAAGGAGGGGACTCACGAAAATCGAGGTGTAGGAAAGCTTGCTGATAAGCTCAGGGACACCGAAGCCACGAGGGGCCGAACCGGCGATGTCGAAGGCGAGGGTGAAGGGGGAGAAGACGACCTTGATCGGGAACTCGAGTATGTCAATCAGCTGCTGGCCATACCTGGCTGTGAACACCTTGTACTGAGCGTCCGCGAACTGCTTCACCGACTTTATCAGTCGGTCCGTTCCCCTCGACATCGCGGGCAACTCCGCCCCGGGGGAAAACCCCACGGGAAGACGAAGAAGAAGAAGATAAGGAGACCCCCGAATCCCGGCCCACCTTGGGTCACCTTGGGCCTAGGCCCCAATTAATGAGCCCATGTACAAGGTCCCAATACAAGCAAACGCCCAATGATTCGGTGTTTTGTCGGCCTTGCCCTTTCTCTTTATTTTTGTTATTTTTCTTTTAAAGTCCAAATTGGGACAGACAGACAGACTGTTAGATACTATTACTATTATTACTCTTACGACTCTTTCTGACAACTCAAAGCCCCAGTTCCTTTCCGACATGTCAATTTTTAAGTCTGAAACGGAAATTAAAGTCTCTTTCTTGACCCACGCAACAGAACCCCATTAATCCCTTCTTTACTACTACAACCTTGAACGAATACGAATACCCCGGTCGGAATACCAAGTGATGTTTATGTTATACGAACAGCTAGAGAAGAAAGAAAGAAATGATTAATCAACCAAGAAGAGAAAGGGGATGCTTCCTTGTTTCGTTCATGGCTGTCTCTGTGTACAGTACAGGTACAGGGCGCTCTTTGCCACCAGGAGTTTTATCAAGAGGGGGCGCCGGATATCCTAGGAGAAGTTACCGGGAACAATGGGAGGAGCTGCGGCTCGGTCTCCCTCGGCGTGTTGATAGGAGAAGGGTGGAAGTAGAAGCCCTTGTCCGCGATAGCTCTCTCCTCCTCCGATGGCATCGATGAGTTCCCCAGCGATGGCGAGGACTTGCCGAAGGGGTCGCTGTTGAGGGGCGTGACGGGGCTCGACAGCGTCAGCTTCGGGAAGTCGAGGGTGCTTGGGGACGGGACCTCGTGGTGGTGGAACAGGTTACGCGGCGAGAACGCGGGAGGAGGGGTAGTGGCGGAGGCGAAGGAGGAGGAACCGGGGAGGAGGGTGTTGATCATGAAGGCGTTCTTGAGGGAGTTCCTCCTCTCGTACAGCCTGAACCCCTGCTGCTTCTTGGGTGCGGACCTGATGGGCGGGACGACAGCTGCCCTAGGGGAGGGACCGGGGTCTGCCTTGTGATGCTGATGGTCGGACGACCCGGTCAGCATCTGGACTACCTGCTTGAAGTTGGAGGTGTCGGCCTGGACGAAGGTGGTGGGGTAAGGGCTGTTGTCAGATCTAGACACAGCGTTGGGGACCTGCTTGAAGTTGGAGGTGTCGGCCTGGACGAAGGTGGTGGGGTGAGGGGCTGTTGTCAGATCTAGACACAGCGTTGGGGTTGGGGGTGGTCTCGGTGGTGCAGCTTCGTGGGGATGTAACGACGGGGGAGATGTTCATGGTCTTCTTTGTTGTTTCAGACAGAGCAGAGGAGAGGATATTGTTGTCGTTGTTGACGTTGTGGTAAGAAGAAGGGAAGGGAAGGGGGGTGTGTCGAAGGATATTGTTGTCGTTGTTGACGTTGTGGTAAGAAGAAGGGAAGGGAAGGGGGGTGTGTCGAATTTGGATTATACGAGGAGAAGTGGATGGATGGAGAGAATCTGAGGGAGGAAGAAAGCAAAAAAAGGGCAGAAGACAAGGTGCCTTTCCTTTTCCCTTTTACCTTTATAATAAATTACAATAATTTCGTTAATTATTTTCTTGGGTTTAAGTTACATTCAGACAAGAGAGCTTGTGCATATTTATGCCCAAAAAAAAAATTGGAATCTCTATGGATTGGAGAATGGAGTTATTGGGGTGGTGTTGAATATGAATTTTAGTTTAGTGGGAAGTCGAATAGAGAAAGAAAGAATGTGGAGAGGGGAGGAGGGGACCAAAGTAAAATTACGTGATAGAAAGATATTTCAGACAACATTGAGATCCGTTTTAAACGGAGGAGGGTGGGGAGGTGGATGGACGGACGGACGGACGGACCACATGCTCTGTTTGGTCTTGCTTTATTTATTATTATGTTACAGGATTCAATGTGAACTAACGACATTTAACTCACCAGGCCCCAAACCAAACACATTCTTTAACTGGAAATGTTATTACAAGCCCCGGAAAGAAAAGCTTACTACAGGTATCGGATGAGCTCCACCGCGAATTTCCCCTTCTTTGTTTGGTTGATCTCCCCTATCTGATAGGAGACGAGACGAGCATTGCATTGGAAGAATATCAGAGTTTTTTTTTTTTTTTTGGTAAAAAAGAGCAGGAAGTGGAAAAATCGGCTTACTTTTAGCCTGCCTTTGCCGCTAACAGAGACCATGTCTCCTGTTTTTAGCGTGGTTCCGTTTTTTGTCACTGTCGTCCAGTTGACTCGAACGTCTCCATCGCTGCGAGTAACAAGAACATCCAGATGATCCCAATGCTTCGAATGTCAAATGGTGCAAGCACAAGGAAAACAAAATGCCTAATCATGTCTGCCAGCTTTGATCGAGATATCTTGAATCCGGCACTCGCGAGAGCATCGACCCTTAAGGAGGCCTCTACGGATTTGAATGACTTGGTCCTGCATCCGGTTATAACCCAACTATAACTTTGGATCACACGCTGACAAATTAACAGAACGGTGAACCAATCAAAGGAGCAGAACAATGAATAGAGTTTGGGTGTGACCTCGGGGGTTCATACTCAAGTGCCAGCAAGGGGATCTTTTCACAAGTAACGGAGACATTACCTACCTGCGAGAGGATAACATTAGTTTACTGCATTGACATTCCCATTTAGCTCAACAAGATTGGCTGCATTCCCCGGGTGCGGGAAATCAACTTAGCACAAAAATGAACATGGAGATATGAGTTAAAGATATGACCACACCTTGTCTAGTGCAGATACAATGAAGTCTACCAGATCCGGAACAATTAGGACATGGGCTCCCTTTTCTCCCTTCAATGGCAAGCAACGTATTCAACTAAAGCCAAACTAAGCATGTAGAGAGTAAACGACAGAGTAGAAAATATTAAGAGTCACTGGAGTAGCGGCAGGTCTGACAGAGATGAAGGCAGTAGGTGTCTAATTACCAACCCTCCCCTTCATTTTTTGAAAATGCCGAACTGGATTTTCGATAAGTAGGCATACCTGCAAGATGATATCTCCGAGCTTTTCCCTAACGATCCCTGTGCCCAGAATTGCGCCCAGGAAGTCCCCATGAGAACAAGAGTCAAATGAAAAGTTCCCTGAGATGCTGAAGACAGGAGGATCAACAAGTGGAAGTTAAAATGGAAAAAATTAACGAACAATAAAGAAGAACACACTATATTGTGCATCCTATCATCCAACCAGATAACTTCTAAATAAGAAAATGGGAACGACATACCTAAACGCAGTCACTATGTCAAGTTCGCCGGTGAAAGTTTCCACATGTCCGACTGACAATCTACAACGTTCTGCCTGCAAACCTTTTCAAATATTTAGCAATCAGGATGCAATGTATATTCTTTACAATGGAAGGACAATGCAGCAAAAGAGAATAAACCCACCTGAGGATATCCTCCTTGAGCAATTGCTTTGATGTCAGCTAACTTATCTAAAGCATTCATCGATTCCTTCAGCACCGGAGGAGTGAGGAAATCACTATGCAGGACTACTTTTCTTGATGCAGCCTGTTTAGCCTGTTCATGAACCGAAAATATTTCATCACACACCTCCAACTCCAACGATATGATCAGAGAGCCCTATCTACTTCGAAGGAGGCAGATATACACCCCACCCCCCTTCAAAGTCAACCGTAACTAGCCCTAAGATGACATGGTTGAGGTACCAATTCGAGAATGCGCTTCACTTCTTCAACCACGTTCTTATCACCAACCCCTCTGAGTAAATCGTCAGTATCCCTCCTCACTGCTTGGGCCAATTGACAAATGGAAGACGCCCCTAAACCAAGAACACCATCACTTCCAAAACCCCTAGCAAAGGAATTACATCGCTATGATTCAAGATTCTCAAGGGCCATCCTTACCTCCTAAACCAAACAAAAACATCGAAAGAAGGAAGACACTTTTGCCATTCCAGGATTCGAACAATCAAACAGGGAATTCAAAATCACATCTTGATCGATGATTAGGGAACTAGAACTATCCAGAGCCGAAAGTACCCGATAGCAGATAAGGAGATTTGAGAAGGGCCGCCGAGCGAAGAGGAGAATAGTCGTTGGAGGGAGAAGAGAGCGCGTTGAGAAACGGACGAGGAACCGAGAGCGCACGGACCGCTCTTCGGACAACCCCCGGCGATACCCCCGCGCAGGCAAGGACGGCCGCCGCCATACGCCACAACTCTCCGCGGCCGTTGGGCTTGGGGACTAATCGTGGCGCTCGAGGTCGCAGGATGTCTGGAAATAGGCCCTTCAGGACATGACTTGGGAGCCGAAATTCTGTTAGTCCCCCGTCCGTTTTATGTGTGCAAATCAGTCGCAGAAGCTTAGTTCCTTTTATAAGTAACATAAAAACCTTATGATGTTGGAGTCCATCCTTCAGTGGACTGAAAGAACGATACAGTCGCAACTGTTCCGAAAGAGAGTAAACGCCTATCCGCTGCTACCGCACTCGCTGTCCGATCGCTATGTCGTCCTGGACAAATACGTTACAGGGTTCCCGCAAGGTTTAAGCCCTCTTCATTCCCTCAACGGAGGCTGTAAAAGGCGAGTATCACACAAAGGAAGACTGCCAGCGCGGCTGAACCGGCCGCCCAAACCCAGTAGTTGTTTGACTTCCTGCGCTTTAGTATCGCCTTGGGGACAGAGTCAGGTGCTTTCGTCTGTTTCCTGGCCTTGATGGTCTTCTCCTTCTTCTCCTTAGGCACGACCTGGACAGAAGGAGGAGCTTCAGGAGTTCTTTCGGGCTTTTCAGAATCGATGGCATCTTCGGATTCCTCTGTCTCAACAGCACCACCTTTCTTCTTCAGCTTTTTCTCTTGATCCTGCCATCGAAACAAAGGAAAGAAAGACATTTGTTATGCTACGAGTTGAGAACTTAAAGGGAACTAGGAATTCAAAGGCATAGGATAAGTTATCCGCTAATTTCCTTAAGTTTCTTCTCGGCTTCCTTTTGAGCCTTGATTGCCGCTTTCGCGGCATTCTTCTCAGCCAACTTCTTCTTCCTCTCAAGAGCCTGCCTCTGCTTCGCAATCTGCTCCTCCCTCTTCATCTCCTTCAGCTTTGTCTCATCAATCTGGACAACAGGTGGGGGCTCAGGCTTCGGAATCTCGTCCACATCCTCGTCGACATTGGATTCTTTGGGCTCCACTTCTTTTGTTTTGGATTTCTTGACCGACTCGTTTGCTTTCTTGAGGGGTTCCTTCTCTACCTTCTGGACAGGTGCAGGGTCTTGCTGTGCAGGTGATCCAGGAACTTCTTTTGGTTTTCTCACTTCAGCTTCCACTTTGGGAGCTGCCAGTGATTTCTCAACAGCCACCAAAGGCTTCTCGCTGGGAAGCCTTGTCCGACCATCCCTGGTCATCTGTCTGCCATCTAGCAATGTCAATATCCGCTTTTGATAATCATCCCGGAAAGTTTTGCTGCCATTCCAAAGGGAGAAGAATTTCTCGACCTGGAAAGATAAGGAACGGGTGAAAATGGCTAATTAGAGTAATATTAGTATAGCACAATCTCAAACTTCCAACAAACCTCTGCATGTGAAAGATCCAGAAGGGCCATCACGTCCTTCTTTGCAGCAAGTTCCCTTGCAGAATTGAAGAGAGCACGGTTCTGGTAGAAAGGGACGTTCTGACAGAAAATGGGAGACAAAGTATTAACCGGCACACAGACAGATGGTAATGAGATAGATAAGTATGGCTCGGCAGCATCAGGAAAGAAAAAGCCGAGGTTCTTAGAGAAGTTCACGCACCCCTTCATCGCGATGCTTCCTCAGATCCTGCAAATTCGAATATGCTTTGTCCCTGGTTTCCACGATGACTTCTAGCTCATCTTGCAGGGACTTGATCTGAGAGTCAACAGCATCCAACTCATCCCTGAGCTGCTTGATTTTCGCCTTCACGGCTTGCTGGTCCTTTCTTACTTCATCCAAATCAACTCCAATAAGCTGCATCAGACGAGTCAAAAACAAAAAACAGTCAGGACACATCAGGTACCTTGAGAACTAAAAGGAAATGGATGCCGAACTACTTTAACAGAATCCCACAAAATCCATGAGATGTAATCTTATTACTTTGACTTGGTCTTGAATGTCTTCCTTCGGACCAATTGACCCCTGGATCTCAGCTCTCATCGCAGAATTTGCAATGACCTTGTCCCTTGTTCCCTCAAGCTGCTTAATTTCCCGTATAATTTGCTTCTCCTCAGCCAGTGAGATACTTTCATGCTGAATCCGGTAGTGCAAGCTCTGGATCTGCCAATATGCACACCCAAGAGTCAATAGGAAATAAGCCAAACAGAAGAAAAAATAATGGTTCAAACGCTCATAAAGAGAAACATACAACTCCATTCAGTTCCTCTTCTGAGGAGCACAAACCGCTGCCACGATTAGCCGTGTTTGTGTTGCGCAGCTTTCCGAGAGCTTCCTGTAGCGGTTCCATTTTCTTCCTCTTCTCATCCATCACCATATTGAACTGTTTGTTCTCAACACCCAGTGCTTTCAGCTGTGAAATTATCTCACCTCTTTCTGACTACAAGATTAATAAAAGAACTGCGCATTAATTATACTTAACAAATGGGCCATTCATCACTCCAAATGCAAGACACGCTTTCCGGGGAATAATCCATATCCTGACCTGGCTAAAAGTGAAAAGTATGATAAATTTCAAACATCACTTACTTATAGGATGATCAAAATGACAGACACAATAATGCCATGGCAGTAATGGACAATATCCAAAATCAACAGAGCACAAGTACAACTAGAACATGAAGCGTTAATTATTGCCTGCTAAAAACCTAAAGTTCGGCATCCGAGGATCATTCCCAATGAAGAACAGTAATTGATTTGTCGACGACTCTTTAACTACTAGTGCACTGTAATTATAGTAAAGTGGAAATTCAAAAAGTATTCTCTGCTCCCGTCTCATTTTGCATTTTTCTTCCCTTATTTGACGGAGCTCACACTAGACTGTCCGATGTTGGCATCGGATTATAATTAATGAGAGCAGTCGATGCATTTAGAGTTACCCATCGCATGTGCATCTCATAATTGAAAACCAATCATAGATTCTAGAGGCAGTTTATGTACGCCCTTCAATCGTACAAACATATTCTTGCTTACCCTCTTTGCTTTCAGTTTATCAGTGATCTGGAACCTCGCTTGATTTTTCTGTTGAATCTCCTTATCGGCTTTGTCAAGCTTCATTTTAATTTCTGGATCCTCGACGGGTCTGAACCTAACAAAGAAAAAGTTGTGGATCTTGTTAGGAGCCGGCCATTCGTCATGAACATCCTGTGGGTAGTTGGCCTCTGAATTCTTGCTCGCTTCTTGACCAGCCAGATCATCACCATGCGAACCCAATTTCATGTCCCCGTCATGGTTAACGCCTTGATCCAACTGTCCATTTGCCTTATCGCTCAACGCAGCCTTGTTCACCTCAACCAAGGCCGCAGCTGGCGGTGGGGCTGTCTCAAATCCATCAACCTCCACACCCATAGCTGTTGTATCCCCCCGGCAGGAAGTAATGCTTTCTGTTAAAGACCAACAAAAACTCAAATGTTTGACATAGAATGAGTGCGAAAGGCGCAAAGGGGAACTGGTATTTCTCCCAGTAGGTGACCAAAGGAGGAATTTCTCACTCGTAAAATCGGGCGGGGAGACCGCACTCACTAAAGACCACCTACGTCGCCTACTTCGCCCGTTAAAGACGTTGACTGTCGCAAACAACGGCACGACCGACAACGAATTAAAATCATTCAAGTAAACGGTGGAATCACAAAAAGGAAAAGCGAATCCATGGATCCCAATAGCTCAGTGGCAAAAGCTCAAAAAATCGATTCAATCCATAAAGGGAAGAACGGAGTAGACTAGCCACTTGCATTTCACCGGGCAATTAAGATCCCAATCCAACAAATCCCAAAATTCCAGCCGACAACCGTAGCTGAAGGGAAGATGAAAATCAAAACCTAGGCGCTAACCACATGCAAAAAACCCATCCATCTCCAGCAAAACAAGAAACGGGCGGGGAGGAGGAACAACAAATCTCGAATCTAAAAAACTCCGAAGACAATCACCAAACCAAATCACATATTTAAAAAAAAAAATCCCCAAAAGGGGAAAAACCAAAACATCACGGAGGCAACCATCAAAAGATCATTGATTTCATGCAGAAGCAATTCGAGTGAGATCCAATATCCAATCAAATCAAGAAGGGAAGGGGGGAGGGGGGAGAAAGTGACCTGACCTGACCGAACCGTTAGAAAACCAGACCAGACCCCGACCGTCCCCACCCTTCTTTCTGTTTTGAATCGAGCAAAAAGAAGTACGAGGAAGAAACAACACCGAGTGAACCCCAAAATGGGAATAAATTATATTCAAGAAAAAACTGACGGGAGATTTTCTTTTTGGTGGGTCAGCAGATCTCCCTCCCTCCCTCTCTCTCTCTCTCTGCTTTTCTTTCCCTCCCGGGTGACAAAGTGTCCCGAGAAATAAAACCCAAAAACCAAAACTTTGTCGTAAAAATGAAATTAAATTTATATCCCTTGTTACAGAATCCCAGAACCTTGTGCGCTTTAAAAACAAAGAAGAGAAGAAGAAGAAGGTGAAGAGATTTTGATGTTAGTCTGGTCCATGGGAGTATCTTAGAACCCCCTCTAGGGGTTGGTTGAAAATTAATTCCATACTTTTCGATTCCATCAGAATCACCGCCGACTCAAACACACTCTCTCTCTCTCTCACACGCTCACATACACACGGGAAAAAGATGGAGAAGAAAAAAGTAAAAAAGGAACAGGGATTACCCATCAAAAACTAAACTCAGTCCCCAAGTGCAACGACAGATTGAATGGGCTTTGGTCCATGGGCCTAAAGCCCATTGTTTGTTAGCCCATGGCCCATTTTCACCATACGAGATGCTTGTTGTTCATGATAGTTACTAGATTTTGTCCAGATGAAGATGAATGTAATTAAACCAACCATAATCACCCACCACTAACCGACAACCGAGACCCCGCAACCTTCACCAGGGCCCTCTCGAATTCCCGGTGTTCTTATCATTAATCATTCATTTGGGGGTAACATGTGTTTCAGCTTTCTTTTTTGATTTTGGATATGGGGGTGACTTAGAATTTTTTTTTTTTTTAAAGTGACTAGGATTAAAAGAATTGATTACTAAAATCAGGTGGGTAAAAAAAATAGGCCCATTCCCTGAATTAAGGGTAATAAAATTGATTTTGATGCAACTAGAAGATCCTCTGTTTTTGAAATTTCCATCAATTTTTTTTTTTTATAGTTGCATCAAAATCGATATAAAAAAAAAATGAAAGGGAAATAATCTCTCTCTGTGTGTGTGTCTGATCTCCCCTCCCTGTTATCATTTGCATGGTTTCTGTGTTGGTGTTGTTGAGGCAATGACGTCACGATGTCACTCCACATGATTTGTGCGCCGCAACCGTTTTTAAGGATGTGTGTCCTTTTGTTTGTTGTTGTAATAAGCTGTGTGTGTAGTTGCTGTTTTTAGCTTACATGTCTTATGATGTCCGTCCGTCTCGCCCCGCCTCGAGGGAGTCGTGATCTCCATCCAGCTTTTGTTCTCCAGAGGCCTTCGGAAATTTAATGTCTTCTCCCTTCCCCCTACCCCATAAACGATAACGTTTACTACTTCTTCTTCCCCTTTCTGCTAGAACATTCCCCCTCCTCCCTCACAACACGGCCCGCGGTTCCGATCGGGGACTGGGTTGTTGCTGTTTTAAGGTAACCATGACAGTGGCATTGGTGGTGGTGATAAGCTGCCCGAGATGGGATTTTTTGTCTTCTGAGATTTGATTTTCTTTATTTCTTTCGTTTTGTTTTGGTTGGTGATTGGGATTTGATGCGACGGTTTTGCCATTTTAGATGATTAAGTTTTGAGTTTTTTTAGCTAAAAGGAACAAAATCAAGCCTTGCTGTGGGGTGTTACTGGAGTTATCTTCGGTTTCATGTATGGTCCTCATGATGCCATCACGATATAAGGATGCGCCTTGTTTATGGGAAGTTTCTTCGACAGGTTGGGATTCGCAGCAGCGGAAGAGGTTTAGGGTGGTCTCCGGATTCGAGGGCGGAGATGGATTGAGCGCTCGAGGTTGATGAGTCCGCGATGTTTGGAGCTTATTCGTCTTACAAGATGGGCGCGGCGAATTTGGAGAAGAAATGGATGTTCTCGCTCTTCGTTAGCTCCCTGCTATGCATATTCCTCCTCGCTACCTCCTTCAACCTGGGTTTAGTCTCGTCTCTCCGGTCCATCGACAACATCTTCTCGCTTTTTCCCTCTCTAATGTCAACGAATGGGAGCACCTCACCCTTTGTTGATTCGAAGGTTTCTACCTATGGGACTGGATCGTCCACTACCGGGATTCCTCGTTTCGCATACTTAGTTTCCGGCTCAAAGGGCGATCTGAATAGGCTGTGGAGGACGCTTCGGGTGCTGTATCATCCTTGCAACCAGTATGTCGTGCATTTAGACCTCGAATCGCCTGCGAGAGAGAGGCTGGAGCTCGTTTCCAGGGTTGAGAATGATCCTTTGTTCGCTAAGGTCGGGAATGTTCATGTGATTGCCAAATCCAACATGGTGACTTACCGAGGACCGACCATGGTCGCAAACACTCTTCATGCCTGCGCCGTCCTGTTGAAAAAGAGTAAAGATTGGGACTGGTTCATCAACCTCAGCGCTTCTGACTACCCTCTCGTGACACAAGATGGTTAGTTAATCATTCGGAACAACTCGTCTATTTATAATGTTAGCTACGGTGACGGATCGAAGAAGATTTGTGCTTGTGTTGTACAGATTTGATGTATGCCTTCTCGAGCCTGAGGAGAGACGTGAATTTCATTGAGCATACTAGCCAGTTGGGCTGGAAAGCGTGAGTAGTCAATCTCTGCCGGAGTCTCTGGTCTTTTCCTTATGGATGAATGGCAAGCTACTGCCGCCTCGGTTTGCTTTTGCCCATTGTCTAACTTCTTCCCTGGTTATCTCGAAAAGGTACAAGCGTGCGATGCCTTTGATAGTAGACCCTGGATTATACATGTCGAAGAAATCGGACATATTCTGGGTCTCGCCCAGAAGGGCATTGCCGACTGCATTTAAGTTATTCACTGGTGAGTGAAGCCCTTCCTCTCCAGCGATCTTGGAAGTGTGAATGTGAATGTGATTGATGTGGCGAGTACTCTCTTCGATTTCAGGTTCGGCTTGGATGATTCTATCGCGGTCATTCGTGGAATACTGTATCTGGGGTTGGGAAAATCTGCCGAGGGTCATGCTCATGTACTATGCGAATTTCGTGTCCTCTCCGGAGGGATACTTCCAGACAGTAATATGCAACAGCCCAGAATTCCGCACCGCGGCTTTGAGTCACGATATGCACTACATTGCCTGGGATAACCCTCCGAAGCAGCACCCCCGTACCCTCACCCTGAATGAGGCTAAGAAGATGATCGACAGTGGGGCCCCGTTTGCCCGTAAGTTTGCAAGGGACTCCCCTGTGCTAGACAAGATTGACAAGGAGCTGCTCGGCCGAGGTAATGGGAGCTTCTCAGCCGGTGGTTGGTGTTCCGGGGAACCCGAATGCTCAGAGGTTGGGAGTACAGAGGAGCTTAGGCCCGGTCCTGGGGCTCAACGGCTGCAGATACTCATAGCAAAGCTGATGAATGCTGTTAAGCAGGGGCACAAGCCTTGTAGATAGTTGTTTTACTTTTGGTAGGGTTTTGTTTTCTACAGAAATATACATATACAGAACAGCAGCATTCAGTATTCACAATCCTCCAACAACATCCTAACTTAATGGTCCAGTGAATCACCAACCCTTCAGTGAGGCCAATCGAGGAGCTCGGAAACGCGAAATAGTCCGCACAACGAGGTTGAACTCCACCAATAAGTCGTTGCTATAAACTCTAGGAGAATGAATATTATGATGTTATTACAGGCATCGTGGGAGTCGGGAGATGGTGAAACTGTTGCACCGTAACGAGCGGAGGTCTGACAGGCTCCTTGAATCCCATTTACAACACAATCACAAACTCGATTGATCTGCGGCCAGGATGGGCTACCTAACGACCAGATACGAACAACGAACCAGGGATTATCTGATTCCCCTCTGCTTGTGTTTTCCTTGCTTTTGCCTTGTCGATCCTTGCTCGTCTGAAAGCTTCCTGTATGTGGCGATCATGGTCCTTCAGCATCTGGTCCATGTTGGCAGACGGCATGATCAGCGGCCCTGAGTAGTGAATTTTGCTACCTTTGGAACCGTAACCGATCTGATACAGAACACCAATAGAAATATCATCAATTAATTATTGCGACAGAGGACCAGCAAGCGTAACCAAAATCAGGTGAATGGTGCAAATGGTAGACCAGCAATCCAAAGAGTGAAGTTGGTAAACTATTAGCAAAAATGTCAACACACAAAAATGACCTCTATCACCGAAGAAGGGTCATCTGGTGGGGCCGTTAGATTGCCGGAGGAAAAAAAAATGAGATAGTAGTGAATCTCAGAGTTAAAGTGAGGTTCCAGTGACGAACCAGGCCAGGATCCTTTGTTGCTGTTCGTCCGTCTTCCTTGGGATTAAATCCGGATGCATCCTGCATTTGCTGCTTTTGGTCCGGCTGAAATGAGGATTCGGTCGTCTCCTTGAATGACCCAGGGAACTTTCCAATCAGCTTTGGAACAACCTCCACGTGTGAAGGACCAGATCTGTCTTTACGATCATCCGAAAGAAAACTTCTCCTAGAGGCTTGATTGCTCGAGAAACTTTGGTTTTCTGGCCCAACAGAGAATTTTGAAGCATCTTCCGGTCTCTTCCCATCTTTCGCCCATCCAGACCTCTGAGATAGTGGCCCAGAGTGAGATGCCCGTTTTGGTATCTGTTGTGGATCAAGCTTACTATCTACTGCTTGTGACGGTCTTGGTGGGTCTATGGGGAAGCCGGAGGCAACTTCTTCGAGATGCGGGTCAAATTTCTCACTTCTGCTCTTGGAATGTGGTTGGACTTGCCTTTTCTGCAGCCAAAGATGATGAGTAGTAAGATAAAATGGGCTACCCAGGATTTGGCATGCCCATGCTAATAACAGCATTTCAGTACATGGCTGGGCAATCCATGGAACTCTTTTCAGGATCATTAAAGAGAGGATCGTTTCACAACTAAACAACAATACAGAGGAAAACAATGAATAAGCTGACCTGCAATGAAGCCGCCAACTCTGCATTGGCATCAGGGGCTGGGACAGCGCGTGACTCTTTCATTACCTTTCTTTCATCGTATCTCTGGCCCCTAACTCCAGCTGCTCCATGTCTGCCCGCACAAAACACCACGCAGTATATATAAGCATTGTACTAATTATTTCGTATATGCAGACCCATATATTCATAGAGAAGGCATGGTACCAAAGAGGATGGACCTAAATTAGATTTTCCATTCTCAATCCATGGAGAAGACAGGCTGAAGGTTTTCATTTGTTTCGTACAAATGATTCTATCCCCATGAGTCGAGGTCACAGAACACATTCAATGACTTTTTAGTTTTTACAACGGTTACATTTTGGCTTGGCCACCGAACCACTTTCAACCATTTTACACAACAGAATGCATCAATTATCACCGCAACATGTACCCACATCCTCGAACACATGATCAAACCATATTACCCGCCATATCAAGTGGAAAAACAGAGTGTAGAATATACACCGACTTCCATGCCATTGTAACCTCTACTTAAACACTATTAGTTACCTTCTTGCTTCCTCATCACGAATTTTAGCATCAAGCTCTTTGCTGGGAGGATATTTTGGCAGACTGGAAGGGTCACAAGGGAGGGGCTTTATGTGGAAGAACTGCAGGAGAAAAGGCAATAAAACATAAGGAAGTGACGATGATGCTAAACTAATGATCTCCGGAAGAAAGCAGACCTAATGATAAAGAAAATGTAAAATACAAATCAACAGCGAGCAACAAAACTACATTGAACAAAGTGATTAGTCAAGTATTTTGCTGCAATTCATATGTCGATGATCATTCAAGGCCCAGTCAACTGACTCTCGCCAAGTCTTTGCATACCTGACTCTTCAGAGCAGAGGCTGCACTACCACGGTCGGCAGGATCAATCGCGAGTAGCTTCTCCACCAGCTCCAAGGCAGGTGCCGGGAAGTCCTTAAATGCTTCAGACACGCATCGTGGATAAGGTTGCTGAGGCTTAAAAATAGTCGCATGAGGCAGCTTTGATTTTCTCCAGTAGTCCTCAGAAGGTGAGCCACAGAGCTTAAAAATTTTGTGCAGCTGTTCCACCTATAACAATAGAAAGGGAGGTCCAAGAGGTAAAGCCATGACCCCCCAAATGCTTCATCAGAGGACAAGTGAATTAAATAATCAGTCACGAAGACCAGGAATATAATCTTCTTTGTAGGGGATAAATTGCTTGTGTATGTCAATCAATAACATTGTCCAACAGTCCTGCTCAGAACATGGCTGCATATAGGGAAAGCGGAAGACCGTCACCTCCGTTCTTCCGGGCATAATGGGCTTGCCAGCATATAACTCGGCGAGTATGCAGCCGGTGCTCCACAGATCCATAGCAATCCCATAGTAGGTTGCGCCAAGTAGAAGCTCCGGCGGCCGGTACCAAAGAGTTACCACACGACTCGTCAACGGCTGATTCTGAAGAGGATCAAAGAAACTAGCCAGGCCAAAGTCTGCAATCTTCAGGATCCCATGGTTATCAATCAGAAGATTTGAACCTTTTATATCCCGGTGCAAAACACCACGGCTATGACAATGCTCAAGGCCGTGCAAAAGCTGTTGCATGTAGCATTTTACCTGCCACAAGGATGCACAGAGGTTGGAGTGCTTAATAAATTTCACTCACGAAATCTGCCAAAGTTTTCAATTTCAACTGCAAATCTACCTGTGCCTCTGTGAATTTTAGTCCGGGATGTGAGGCTAGCCCTGCCAAATCATGCTCCATGTACTCAAAGACAAGATACAAGCTACATGACATCCTTGACGTAACTAAACCTTCTAACTTTATTACATTGGGATGATCAAGCCCGCGCAATATATGAATCTCTCGTGCCATAAAACGAACACTTTCTGGCTCCAGGTTGTCGAACCTCACTTTCGTCAAGGCGACAATTTTTTTCTGATCTAGATCGCGAGCTCGATAGACATTACTGTAAGTTCCTTGTCCAATCTACACTCAAAAAGATTTTTGTATCAATAGTCCCCCATCATGAGCATAACCTCGTGAGAAGACTAGATCCATAATTTGATAGAGGCAATGGCTAAAAGCCAAAACAATTACATGAAACTAGTGGTTGCTCCGTTTGCATAAAGCCATAATTTTAAGCTTCAATCCTTCCCACCAAAACATGCCAGGGAGCAGAAACGGTAGAACAATTAGTATTTACCTTATCTAGCTTTTCGAAGGAATCTGCTCTTCGCGGCAACCATCCTTTAATGGCTTCTCCGGCCACTGCAACAAGCCAAGGAGGCCATCCAGCAGCTACCTGTTGACCCTCAGTAGCTTTCGGAATAGTCCCTGCTGCAGGATGAGGAGCGGCAGCATGCCCCATCTTTTCTCTGCTCCGCTCATAATTTTTGCCAAGCAGTCTCAGTGACCCATTTGAACTCTTTTCAGCTGATATCAACCTCTCTTCATTTCCAATACTATAATTGTCCTTAAGCCGATAAGACTCGTCTCTCCTTGGTAAAGAAGGCCGAGAATTCCTCAAATCAGATAAAGGCTTTCGACGATCAAGCGGACTCTCCTTACTGTCCTCTATGGCAGTCTGCTTGCAGCAAAGGCAACCCATCAGGCGCCACAACCACCCCGGGAATGCCCACACCTGGGGATCAATTCTCAGAACCCCTTCTCCAGACACAAATTCGCGACGATATCACAGCCTTCAGCAGTATCACAGACATTGAGTTCTGGTGCCATGATAAGGCAAGCGAGCTCAGAAAGACAGATACCAAACTAGTATACCCAGACTGATTCCGAGATCTCTGGCGAGAGCCCTCCTCGACTGAATACAAATACCCCCGATCGATGCCCTGCAAAATCAAACGCCCAAATCCCAAATGAATTAGCAATGCCGGCCACCCCATTCCCCCATTCCAAAGCCAAACACGGCAGCCATTTCCCACGGATCCCAACCACAGCCCGTAAAAAAATAACCAGAAAAAAAATAAACAAGAAACGGAAGATTCGCCAACATCACAGCCAAAAAATGACGCTTTTCACTCAGAATCACTAGTCTTCACTTCATTCGACCCGAAACAAACACGCACAATGAAAGGTGCTACCTTTATACCAAGAATGGAAACAAAGGAAAAAAAAGACCGACACCCAGAACACCACCGCAACACTAGCAATACTCAGACAAGCAGGGGGTGAGGGTCTTGACCGGGCTAAGGGAAGGGGAATTAGGGTTTGGATTGGAAACCACCAACTGGTAAGTGAGCGTTAGGACAATGAAAAGGATATAACCCCACCTCGCCCTTTTTAAGACGGATCTGGGAGGCGGCAGCAGCAGCAGTGTAGTTGGGGAGAGAGTAAGAGTGAGAGTGAGGGACAAGGGACAAAAACAAAGCCTGGGACCGTGGGTGGGTTGTTCCCCCTTATAATTTAGAAAAATAATAAAGAATCAATACACATAAGATAATAACTGGATCATACAAACATCTACTGACTACTACCTAATCGCTACCACCACGCGTGCCGTGGCACGTGCTCCGCGTAAAAGAAAACGGAAAAACGAATTTAATGAGGAGAAGGGAGTTGGGGGGGGGGGGGGGGGTGTTGGCCAATACAACGACAAATAATAATCACTCACACGCCTTGTCGGGACACCCAACTTCCATTTCATTATTGTCGAGTGTCCGTTTTCTGATGTGGTTGTCGTAAGTTTAGTTTGTCGGCCGTTTTGCGCTTCCCAAGCCTAAGAGAGGAGGAATGCGGAGTGGAGTGGAATGTCAGAAAAACAAAAATATTCTGCTAGAGGAAGGCACGTTTTTTGGATGGTTGTTGTTGCTTATACCGTGGAAACGAGATGATAGTCCGACTTTTGGATCACCGAGATACAGTGACCGGAAAGTCATTGCTTGCTCGGTCAGGGAGTTTTACAAGTTGTCCTTCCCGCAGCGCGGTCGTCGGCGAGTGGCACGTTGTCCTTCTTCACGAGCCTTCGAAGTTGGCTCTGTCCAGCTCAAGGGAGAAGGAAATGACTCCCTTGGACGATGCTGTTTCCACGGACTTCCCTGGTGTAAATTACCAACGAAAAGGTGATCAAAACTCATTCAACTCCGAAAGTTACCATCGTCAGCCATCTACGGTACACTGCTGAGCCAATTCAAGTTATCTGGCAGATTCTCCTCATTTGATGACCGATTCCCATGTTATTTTTAGTGAATTACGGCATAATCCAGCAACCCCGGAACATCAGTGATGCGGCAAGGAGAGATATACTCCTTTATGTTCATTGATGAGCAGACAGAAGCCTTCATGAAGAATTCTCCTCTCTGCTGGATGACAGTAAGAGGGTATGTTTTTCTAGGATCATTTAAGAAAGAAACAAATAATGTTGCAACTCAGATTCCAAGGCTTCTCTTTGCTTGAATCGAATTTGACTCGGCACGAGATGGATTTGGTTGAAGAAGCCTAAAAGTTTCAGTTAGTTCAAATTCATTCAAGATAATTAAAACGTTTTGACACACGCGGAGGATGACTTTTAAGGAAACACGAGTTATGGCACCAGAAAAATTGACATCAAAATCCTCATATCAGGGTAAACTCAGTAATCAAGTAGTTGTGGCATTTATCGCGATGCAATCACACTGGCCACAGGTGCAGTCCGTGCAGGTGCAGCTGCTGCCGCACATGCACTTCACATCGTGCTCAGTTGCTCCAGCATGGCGAAGGTGGAAATGTGGCTGAAGCAACGAAAGGACACAGTCAGTGAGTTACCTATCAAAAGTTATATGTGGTGGGGATATCCTTTTGATAGTCAGATTACTTCTTCTCAGTTTCCAGGATGCCGACGACATAGGAACTCCCCTTCTTCCTGTCATAAGAGAAGAAGTTCGTCCTCCATGAAAACATGAAGGATAGGGAGATGTGTTGATATAATCTGGTTTTGATGATGACAAAGGTTATGTATTGCTAATGTGCTATTTAAGTGTACAGAAGAACATGTCTTCGGGTGTAGAAGCTGGTCTCTATTATCTGTGCAATACGTAAAAGAGTTATGTGGAGAACTTCAATGGGGGAAACGATCTAGCTATCAGAAATGGTGTTCTGAGGACAATCTAATATCGAGTCCACTATCTCTGTTATAGATATGAGCATCTGTGTCACAGTTGCTATAACTCTCCTTGCTGGAGTACTTACTACGGTTTACATAAAGGTATTTCTGTGAATGACGATTTCCTTATTGGAGATTGTTCAATATGCGAGCACGTGAGATATTTATCTCATACGTCCTTATTGGCATCACGTTCAAGTTCATCATTGAACCTTGAGTTGTTTTGGAAAGATTTATTTCCTTAGCTAACGTGATCCTATAATTATGGAATTTGGCAATGACCTTATCAGGTTAAGATCTCCCTATATGGTGAGAATATTTTACGATGGGAATGTTTTCATATTATGAAAGCAAATCAATCCCAATGCCAAATTCGTATAAGGAAAAGTGCTGATTCTGCTGTCGCAGAAAACATCTTCTGAGCAGAAGACTTTATCTCTTATTGGGTGATTAATCTGGTTTATTATTATCTGATATTAACTAAGGATAATGTTTTGTGTTGTTGGAAGTTTTCCCACAGAATCGTATCATGGAGAAAATGGCAAGTTGATCAACTAGCCGTTGGTGATTGATTGGGAAACTCCTTTCTACGGAAAGCTTAAATGCAAGAGTGAAGCTACAGTTTCAACTTGTCGTTCTACTTGAAAGCTTACCAGAATCATTGTGCCTTCACCGTTGCAAAAGCTGAGAGCGTCCGTCGTGCATTCACCGAGCCGATCACCTCTGAGAGAGAGCGTCTTCTGTAATTGCAGACTGTTGGTGCTGTAGTTGCTAATTATATTTTGTGCAGGTTGTTAATCACACAGGTTGTGTGCAGGGGCAGGTGGTAGCCACGTTGGCAGGTGGTAGCCGTTAAGCCACGTTGGCAGGTGGTAGCCGTTAAGCCACAAGGGCAGGTGGTAGCCGTTAAACTACGAGGGCAGGTGGTAGCCGTCAAGCCACGAACTCAGTGAGGAGCCGGAGTCAGACACGTTGCGTGCGGATTGAGTCAGTCACGTGTTTACGTGCAACTTGTTAGTCACATTTCTGACAGAAGTGTGCATATGTAAAGTCCCTTGTTCTAAACATAGTGAATACGCCCTAATTGGGGTGAGCGTTGGGAGAATGGACGTATGCATTGTTTGGCAAACCACTATAAATCTTTGTGTCACACACATAAGATAACCAATATCAGAACTGGAAATCTGTCCAGTAGAACCAGTCTCTGTAATCTGACAGAACCAAACTTTTGTGATCGAAAAAGTGTCAAAACTCTTAAGGCACTAATTCAACCCCCCCTTCTTAGGGCAATCCTATACCAATAAGATGTTTAGAGGTTCTTAGGAGACATGAAATCTAACAAGCTCTTGAGACGAAGAACACGAGATTCTTATGCTGTGTGACCTAGTTTGATGTGATAAAGTCTGGCTTGGATAGCTCTCAGTCGATAGCCTTGGACAAAAAACTTACACACACTGGCTCTTGTCAGTGCAGTAAAAGTTTCTACACTTTTCAGACATGGTGATTGATAATAACAAAGGATCAGGCTGTGAGATGTTTGAACACTGATCTTATGCGGTGTGGGGAGGTGTTGGGAAATAGTCCCACATCGGATAGAGAAAGACCTGGGCCAATGCATATATACAGTTGGGACCCTTCACCTAATTGCTAGATTTTAGGTGAAGGGGTACCCGACACAATTTCAACATGGTATTAGAGCTAGATTCGTCCCATCGGACAAAGATTCCGAACGAGGGTGCCCTCACCTCTCGTGGACAGACTAAGAGAGTATTACTCGTCAAAGTTTGGGATACATCTAGCTATGGATGGGAACGAAAGAACGTTGCTTTTGTTTGCTTGATGCTCCTGGAGATTCTCTCACATCCCTCCCTGCCTGCTTCAAACACCCGGGCGTGCGCTCAGAGTAGAACATGTTCAGAAATGAGTCGTGTCCTGCCCGTTCTTGATAGACCCCGGCCACCCTATTTTCCACACATCTGCACACTGCATCGCGCATATCATGAACCATGACCATGCCGTCATTTCGTGCAGTTACTTTCATCGGCCTGGTTTGCATCGTTACCTTTTTCAGGCAACAGCACATCAACCGAGCAGCATACTCGACTCGCAGAGTGCCTGGTCAGTTTGGCAAGAGAAGAAGACCGCCGACTGAGAGGAGGATGCCCGCTGTTGAATATTGGGAGATAGAAGTAGATATAGAACTCCTGCGACGGAGATAGTTCATGCAGAAAAATAATGTATCTTGGCGTAATGATCTGAAAAATGACTGAACTAGTAGTCATCGTCATCCCCTCCCCCCACCCTCACTGCTTTTAACTCTGAATGCTCTGTCCATTACTGAGGCCATAAGTGATTTTCTTGACCAATATTGTCCGGTCCAACGGAGATTTGTTTTCGAAAATATTTAGTGAAATAGGATAGTAATAAATAATGAATTAAAAATGATTCGATTCGCAAGTAACTTGATGTTTTTAATATAATATTAAGTTTGTTTGTGAAAAGTTGATAACTCTATAATTTTAATAGTTATCGTCATATTTCGTAAAATACTTTTAGCAGAACATTATTTTGAAATATAGCTCCAACGTTCCAACTTGCCGATGAACATCGTATCGGCGGGCCCAAGGATTTCGGATGGAGCCCAATATATTTGAAGCCCATGGATCTCTATCTAAATGGGCCTATATTCATGGGCCCAGTAATCTAACCCAATTCCACCCCGGTTCCAATTATTACCAAAAGAAGAGGGATGGATCCTCGGACGGATATTTTGTTTCACATGGGTGGTGGGGGGTGGGGGGAAAGTCCCAAGGCCTTTTGGTGTGGTATTGATTTTTCAGTCGAGATTACAAGAGCCGGGGGGAGATTAGATGGATTATGCCCTTTGGTATTCCCAAAAAAACCCCCTTCTAATTAACCTATCAATTGCCCCTTCTAATCACAGTAATTGATTATTTTTTGAACCATTTTAATTCAGTTAAGAGTTTACAAAAGATCAGAACCGATTACCCAAGAAATCCAATCAATATATGTTCCTCTCTTTCTTTTTGTTTTCCACTCTTTCCTTTTTCAATAAATACGCGCCAACTCAAAACCCCGGCCCCAAGAATCGACTGAAATATTCTCCCAAACCATCATCAGTCACATCCAAACCCCCCTTCTCCTCCACCCCTTGGCTTTCTTCGGTGATTTCGTCTCTTACCCACTATCACAATCCCCTTGCTACGCGGAAAGCATCGCCAAAGTTTGGATTTTGTTCGCTGCCAGAGTCTTAGATGGAGCCCGGAAGCCGCGGCCTCGCTCGGTCTTCCAAGAAGAAGGAGGTTGATTGGATGCATACTTTTCTTTCCTTCTTTTTTACTTTTTGGCATGACCCTTTTGGTTTTGACGCGGAGTGGGACGTAGATTACTGGAGGGGTTGGTTTGGCGTCGGGGATTGATCCTCGCGCGTGATCGGTAGTTTTCTCGTCGTGGTTTGTGGGCCGGTGTGATTCAATGACTTGGGACGGAGTGAGCAATGACGATCGGGTTGTGGAGTTGATTTAGCGAAGTAGACAAACAAGGGGAAAAAAGATGTTTTCTGGGTTTTCTCGGTCAATGGGGTTGAAGGGCAGGAGAATGCGGTTTGATCATGCGTGGACCTTAGGGATTGGGAGATGCTGATCGAATCAATGCAGACTGTATCTGTCCTTTGGATTGAATGATCACTATCATGAATGCTTAGTTCATTCTTTTACTGTCTTTCTGTGATTCATAGTTTTCCAGAGTCCATTATTGTTTTGTGCTGCCCGGCCTTACGCAAAGTTCATTCAATACAATTATATAATCCGCCGCAAGTGCCTTTATATTACATTTACAGTAGTCGCAAGGGCACGGGACCACATGCTTGACTTTTTGAGGGTTTAGCATTCCACATTTCATCCATGGCTTTCACTGTCGGAGATTTCACTTCAGCTGTTACGTTTTGTCTTCTTTTTTCTTTTCTTTTTTTCTTTTTGCTTTGGAAGACCTAGGATCATTAGATTTGAAAGTTACAGAATCTCTTAAATCTTTTGCATTTTCCTACAGCATTACATCTCTTGTGAATCTTGGCATTACTGATTGTGTTGATGAGAACATTGCCTTGTAAAATGATAGTTGATGTGGCGGTCTTTCTTTTACCTCTTGGTGGATATACTTCTTGTAAGATTCGCTCTTAGAGCAATATGGATTAGCATGCTGATTCTTTGTTCTGATGTCTGTACAGATTGTTCCTCTTGAAGTAATTAACCTTGACGATGATGAGGATGACAATGACGTCATCATCATTGGTGGGACAAATGACCAACTGAATAAAGGAAAGGCAGTTATGGATTATTCCCATGGTTATGACCATCTGAAGGTGCAATATACTCTTCTCTTCTAAGCTATTTTTCATGAAAATTTTCCTTTTCAAGAATAATGTAGATGGCTGCACCTTTTTTGAGTTAAACGGTTGGGATCATTTGAGCAGAACGGATGTTTTGCCTATCTTTACTGTCCATATTCATTTCTTTGCCCCATCCTGTCGCCTAGTTGCACTTTCCAAAGTTTGTTCAACTCCAGGACGCACTACCTTCAAAGAGAATCAATTACTCCATGAGAATCGAGATGCTTTGTTCCGGCTTGTTTAATCCATGTATCTCACATCCATAAATATATAGCTCCGAGAGAAGTTGTTTCCTCCTCGAGAGGTCCTCTATGATCGTCGGTCCGCACATCTTGCTATCTTTCTTTGATTTATGTACCATCTTGCACCTTTTACAAAGGTATTACTATTAGTTTGAAGTCTGACATGAAATGTAAAATTTGAACATTATAATAGTTTTCTTTCAAAGTCTGTATGGTTTCAGTTATGTATCCTGGCCCATCTGAGTCCAACACTCTTGTCTTACACTTTTCTTTTGTTTCCTTTCTGTTATCAGGATGCTACCAAGGGCAATGAATTTAGCTGCCGTGCTGATGGTGTTGAAATAATCGGCAGCATCAAACCAGTTCAGAATGAGGGTGCATCTGCACCTTCAGAATTTGATCTAAAGATAAATGATCTTTGCTCCTATGACGACGATGCCATGGAATGGGAATGCCCTGACCTTGCTTTCACTGAAGAATATGTGGTTGAATATGTTAAGCTCCAATCTCATTTGGATAGTATGGATATCCCAACTGGGGTTGAAGTGTCGGTTCCTTGGTGGGCTGATATCTACCAAGGAAATTACCTGTTTTCAGCTGGAAGTACCACCTCTGATTCAAACCCTAAAACTTCGACATTACATAGTTCTTCAGTTAATTCTACCCAACCAGAGAAGAAAGTTGATTTAACCAGCAGATCTGGTTCCTATAGTCAAACTGGGTCTTCTGTTCACCCACTTGACGTGGATATTTCCATCCAGTCGTCACTTACTCCATCTGGTCATGATAAGAAGAGTCGTGTATCTTCCCCTAATAAATTGGTCGATGAGAGATTTCCTTCTGGATCAGGGTCCGTCAACGCTCGCCACTTACTTGAACCCTTTCCAAACAAAAAGATAAATACTGGTTCAAGTAGCTCTGGAAAATTGAGTTATGGGAAGAGTTCCAATGATATGAAGATGCCTTTCGGAGCTGATCCTCTTAAGAATGGAGGAGGCACATTAGGCGCTGGAAGTGTACCCCATGATTTCAGCGGATCCTATAAAAGTCTGTTGTTAGGTGCTGGAAGTGTGCCCCATAAATATAAAGGTCCATTGTTGCCAAAGAAAGTCAATTTTACTGCCTTTCCTGCAACTCCCATCATGAATGCAGAGTGGCAGGGGCCATCGAACGACAGTTTAAGTCAACATCCCATATCCTATGGAATTTATCAAGATTACATTGAGCCGTTCGATTCTTCTGTCCATGAGATTTCAAAGGAAGAAGTTGGAAGTGTTTTGGGTGAAGTCTCGAAAAATGAGGATGAACTCATGCGCAAATTTCAGCTTTTTAAACAGTTTGATACGGTCCCGGAGCTTTCAGATCACCACTTCTCTAAAAAGGGTACTACAACCAAGCATGTGAGTTGGGATATATTTCTTTGCAATTCAGTTTTCCTTTCTGAGGTGGTCATTTGCATAGTGTGAATCCTAACCGTGCTTCAAATCTTTGTGGCAGCAATCAAATAAGTGGCTGAAGAGAATTCAGGAAGAATGGAAGATTTTAGAGAAGGATTTGCCAGGTTTCTCCGTCCTTTCGTTTTCCACGTATCAGTGGTTGTGAATAATTGAATGCCACTTTTGCTTTTTGGTCTGGCTATACTGTGGAGGTCATAGTGACTGCTTTTCCTTACCGATGCACTTGACAGATACCATATTTGTAAGAGCTTATGAAACGCGGATGGACCTCTTGAGAGCTGTGATTGTTGGCGCTGAAGGCACTCCGTATCATGATGGTCTCTTCTTCTTTGACATACACTTCCCTTCAGATTACCCTTCTGTTCCTCCAGTATGTCTTAGAGAACACCTGCAAATTATTTGATTTTATTTCCTTTTTCTATATTGGACTAACAAATAACGGTCCCCTTTGCAGCACGTTCACTATCACTCTGGTGGGCTTCGGATCAATCCTAATTTGTATGGATGCGGAAAAGTGTGCCTGAGCCTTCTTAACACATGGACTGGACATAATAAGAATGAGAAGTGGATCCCAGGGACATCGACCATGCTACAAGTTCTGGTCTCTATCCAAGGGCTAATTCTGAACGAGAAGCCTTATTTTAATGAACCCGGATATGAGTATAAAATGGGAACGCCAGAAGGAGAGAGGACTGCTCTGAAATATAATGAAGATACATATATTCTTTCATTGAAAACTATGCTATATACAATGAAGAGACCTCCAGAGGTAATAGTGGTGGTCATTTTTTTATTCCTCTAATGCTTCCCTGCTAATGGTTAATGGGGATAGGGGATCTTGTTTTCTTTTTTGGTTGCAGCATTTCAAGGACTTTGTGATTGGTCATTTCTGGAAGCAAGCTCATGGTATCATAGCGGCCTGCCTAGCTTACACGAGAGGCGCCCAGGTGGGTTCACTCGGTCGATGCGGCACCACACAGAAGGTCAAGGAGGGTGGTGGGAACAGCTGTTCTACCAAGTTTAAGGGGACAGTGGCATCATTCATTGGCCTGCTAAAGGAAGCCTTCTCCCAGATCGGGGTCAAGGATTGCGAAAGGTATACGGTGACGCCAGACAGGGCGGTGCCTGTCCTGGGTAAATAAATAACTTCGTTTCGAAACTTTACAGTGGCTTTTGTCCGATCTGATGGGGTTGGATATCTAAGATGAAATTCTAGAGTTGGTTGCACAGATCAGATTGATGGGGGGTTTGAGCGGGGGAGTGAAGTCTTTCCCTCTCTTTAGTATTAAGGTGGAATACAAACATGGCAGGAGATTAGATATATATACATATATATCCCCCAACCAGTCTCTCAATTTCATCCACATGTGAATGGGCTTGGGCCTTGATGGGCCCATCTCGACTTCGTTCATCAATTGGGCCAGCTGCTCTGAATATAAATTGAGCACGTCTAACACAATAGTTTTTATTATAAATGATAATTAACTTTAACGGATATATTTAGATGCGAATTATTTATTTACGATTGGATTTTCAATCACACACTTAAAAAAAATCATATGAAGTGAAATATTTTCAAAATTAACCCTAATTTAATTACGTGTAGAAACTCGTTCTATTTATTGTATAACATTTAATCACTCTCGGTGGACAGTAAAATCCGGTCCCACAGAAAACCCTAACCCTAATCACCGGATAATTGGCCGTCCCTTCTTTCTTTCTTTCTTCCTTCCTCCTCGAGATAACGGGCACTTCCAAACCCTGCCGGGAAATTTATTCTCTTCTGAGCTTTTTGTCCCATGGAGGTGGAGACGGGGACGGGGACACCCTCTAATTGTCTCTACTACACCCTCCCCCCGCTCTCCCTCCCCGCCGACGGCGACTTTGACGATTCCCTAACGACGACCACCCCGCAGTCACCGCCGCATGAGGAGCAGTCCGACGGGTCGGAGCCCTATGTGGTGTACCGCAGCGAGATATCTCTGACTGAGCTGCAGTTCCCGGTCTATGAAGACGGCGTGGTTGATTATTTCTCCCTTGATGTGGGGTCGGATGCCGTGGAAGCCCCGATCGAGGAACCCGAGCCGAGGACGCCTGTGCGGAGAATGGAGACGGCTGGGGCGTCATCGAAGCCCGCGATGGCGCTGGAGAGTGGATGGTTTGGGGGGAATCGGAAGTTCAGGAGCCCTATGATTCAGCTTCATAAAGGTGCGTTGGTTGGCCGCTTGCAATCTTGACCTTGTTGTCTTCAAGCTTGTGTTCTGGAGGGGAGTTATTGTGCGAAAACTTATCTGTCAGATGGATCGTTTAGATATTCAGTTGATATTGATCAATTTTAGACAAGACCAGAGTATCGGGAGAAGTTCTTTGTTTTATCCTGTCGTGTTGAAGTTTATTGTCTGATTGATTTGCTTTTGTTTTAGAATATAGCGGCTAGATTAAGGTTGGAATCGTCAGCGGCTAACTTGGTTTAAAAAAATACCTGTTTTACGTTGGGTACAGAGATTGTGGATTTTTGCGAGTTCTTATCTCCGACCCAGGAAGAGCAAGAATCGAGAAATGCTGCTGTTGACTCTGTTACTGAAACTGTGAAATACATATGGCCCAATTGCCAGGTAATGCGAGCATCGCTCCCCATTCCTGTTGCAAGTGTAAAAATCAAGAGCACGTTCTTCACTTAGTCATGTGTTGCCTTTTAGGTGGCTGTATTTGGGTCTTTTAATACGGGGCTTTATCTACCTACCAGTGACATTGATGTAAGTATGTTGATTTTGCTTGAATTTCTGAATATCTAGTTCTCCTGTCCTGTTGTCTTGTCTTTCTTTTTCCTTCTATTTCCTTGCATCTTGATTATTGTTGTGGCTTATTCTATCATTTTTCATGGGGTTTATTTTTATGTAGGTTGTAATAATGGGCTCGGGTGTTAAAAAACCTCAGCTTGGTTTACATGCTTTATCAAGGGCGTTATCGTTAAAGGGTATTGCTAAAAAAATTCTGGTCAGTAATCTGCTTGGATTCTTCTTTTTATTGATTGTCCAATAAAATTTTCATATTTACTTTTTTATGATTAGTAAAATCAGTCCTTGGCAAAAAATTGGAATTTCCAGGTCATTGCAAAGGCACGTGTTCCAATCATAAAATTTGTAGAGAAAAGAAGTGGTGTGGCTTTTGATATAAGGTTGAGCTTTCTGACTGTCGTTTACTTTTCTCTCTCATTTGATCTCCTCACCAATATGCTCCTGAAGGGAAAAGTTTACCTTTCAGTGAACTCTTCCAATGTAGATTTCAAGATGAGAGGTTAAGTCCTTTATCAAGTCTGACTTTGAAGTTTGGACATTTCATTGAATGCTGTCTTCAAATATATGTGCAAATTTGGCTGGCTGTGTGTTTTTCTGGCATATGTTACTTTTCTTTCTGGTCAAAAAGTGTTTTTTTGTTGGCAGATGAGGGAGTTTATGCTATTGATTGAACTCACTTTGTCGCTACAGTTTTCCATTGTTAACCTGCTGTAACTTGCCATTCACCCGAATGATCTTATCCTTGTAATTTTTCTTGATTGAATTTGCATATTTCTTTTATGTATTTTCAGTTTTGACATCGAAAATGGACCCAAAGCGGCCACATTTATTAAGGTTTGTCCCCTCTTCCTTTTCCTATTTGGCAATTCTGATTTACACTGTTTTTGTTCTCAAGTCAATGTACTTTTGCTTGGATAATTTTTAACTTTCTTTTGTCTGATTTGACTATTTTAAGTCTATTCGTTTCATGGTTCCCTGTGCGTACAACCACGGGACGCTGGGATGATTTGCTATCCATTTTAATTTTATGGAATTCCATGGTGCTGAATCTTTATGTTTTTGTTCTGTCAGGACGCAGTGTCTAGATTGCCCCCACTTCGCCCGCTTTGCCTGATATTGAAAGTCTTTCTGCAACAAAGAGAACTGAATGAGGTGCTAGTTTCCCCATCTTGATAACATGAGTTCCTCAACTGTTTCCTATGTCCCCTTTTGTAAGGACTTTTCCATTTGTGGGATGCAGGTTTATTCTGGTGGAATAGGTTCTTATGCCCTGCTGACCATGCTCATGGCAATGTTGCGGGTACGTTGGAAGGAGAAATTAATTATTAATCTAAATCCCGCTAGTAAAAAACAATCGAAGCTTGGTCCGTGTTAATGTAAAGGCAATTTTAATCATATCAAGCAGTCTGATCACATAAGTCACTGCTAAAAATTTTCAAGAACAGTAGTTTTATCTTTATAGTTGTCTTGATTTGATTCATTTGCAGAATGTGCGGGCAAGCCAACCTTTGCCGGAACATAATTTGGGAGTTCTTCTGGTAGGAATTCATTTTCAGTTAGATTCATTTACGCAGCTTTGCACTTGCAGTTAGCTTGCTATCCAGAGATTATATAGTGTATCAAAATTAGTCTGATGATTTATCATCGTTATTATGTCTCTGTTGTCAATATCAGGTCCACTTCTTTGAATTTTACGGGCGCCAATTGAACACCCCCAAAGTTGGGATCTCTTGTAGAAGTGGTGGCACATTCTATTCAAAGATCAGCAGGGGGTGAGGAGCCATATATTATGTCCCTCCCAAATTTTCCCCGTTCCTGATTGCCTTTAGCATCACTAGGAAGGTGTCACATGTTGCCAGCTTGGGATACTGATGTTTGCTTTCATTTTCAGATTTTACAACGCAGATCGGCCAGCACTCATCTCTATCGAGGATCCACAGGTTGGTTAATCATGCTCCAAGAAATGTACCTTATTCTGATATTTTCCGAGGAGATCCTAATGTCTGACTATAAAGGTGGCCCATCACGTTCTAGTTAGTGCATTTAATGCTAGCTCATAGATATGCGCTGATCAGATAGGCAGTGGGTAAATCACTGATATTTTCGGTCTCACCATGCCTTCCTCTTTATATGAGTAAATCAAACCATTTATATGAGCGGAAGAGAGGATTGTATGGTCTAAGGTTTTTTTGGGGCTGCTTTTATCAGGCACCAGACAATGACTTGGGGAAGAACTCGTACAATTATTTTCAGGTTTGTTCGTCGTTTACACGAAAGATATCTGGGTTAATTTTCCTATCCTTCACCACATTGTATTGATACAGGTTCGGTCAGCCTTTGCTATGGCCTTCAGTACTTTGACAAATCCGATGATTATAAATAGCCTCGGACCCAATCGTAGCATCCTCGGCACAATAATCAGACCGGATCCTGTATTGCTGGAGCGTAAGGGTGGGTTGAAGGGGGAAATGACGTTCGACAGCCTGCTTCCGGGAGCAGGGGAATCCGTCCTTAAAAACCATGGGAACCCACCCAATTTGTTTGGCAACTGGCTGATTGACAATGACGAGGACTCATTGCCGCGGGGGGGTGCGACTCCCGGAACCGGAGGAAGCGAGAACTCTAGGAAGAGGAAAGCTTCTTCCAGGAAGAAGAAGAAGAATCTTAAAGAGGAAGATGACAAGGTTCGACATGGGGAAGAGGATGACAAGAAGAAAAAAGAGAGGAGCAAGAAGAAACGACACCGACATAGGAGCGGTAGCGAGAATGTGGGTGGTCAACGCCATGCCAAAGGCTCTCCCTGGAAACGATCATAGGTATACCTTTACTCGGTCGTCGGGATAGCACTGGGTTTTAATCCTAGGAATCAATCCTATGTATAAGCATCGGCGAAGGGGCTCGTGCTCATCCCAATCGCGCTAACTGGCAAACTTCAAATGAGTCCAAATCGGGGAAACAAGCTCCCTCGGTCCCTTCCATCCAAATCGGGGATAAATGCAAGTTGTGAGAGTGATGTGGTGCATGAGGCAATCCCGCCGGTTTCATCTTCCTCCGACTACCTCGTATTTTGTATGACCTAACGCTTGGTTAAAGTCAACTCTAAGTACGAGCTCGGACGTTGTTGGTACGAGGGAAATCTTAGACTTGGGATTTAAGGTTCTATGTAGATTTACAGCAACACATATCCAACTAGGGGTTATTATACCGTCAATCTACAACGGGACTATCAAAATCAATAAAAAGCCAATTTCAGTCGAACCCGACCAGACCCGAAAGAGTCCAGTCGACTCTAGTTCATAGTTCTGGCTTCCAATCACCCACCACTTCCATACATCCAAGAATACTTCATTTACCATTTCTTTCATAGTTCAAGGCATTGACTTCACTTTTCATGGGCTTATGGGCATGCATGCATCGATTTGCTAGAAAACAAATAAGAGGTTTATGTAATAATCCCAGCATTAATTTTTGTAGCATATATTTACAAAAACCCAATTGCTACAAAAAAAAACCTCTATTATTTTATTCTATAATAATTTTATTCTACTTATACAACAAATCAAATTAAGTCGAACAATCCGATAATGGTTTTGGAAGTCATTGTCATTCACCACCCTAGTCCTTCTCGCATGCCGACCCAATCCCCTGCCTTGCGACATAAAAACTATAATGAATGAATCTGGAAGCACAAATTATAAAAAATATTATGCCAATATATTTTGTATTATTTTATTGTCTTAATATTTTCTGATTTAAAAGTAATAATCGACACAAGTGTTTGGTGCAAGCAAACCCCCCTTTTATCGAAAATTACTTAAAAGATAAAAAATAACTGCTAAAAATCAGTAAATTTAATTTATTGTTTAAAAAGTATTAGCTAGCGTATCAGAACTAAACTATATATCCTGACCAGAAAAATAATTACCCTATCACTCGAACAAAATTATGGAAATTAATTAAAAAAATTCCACATAAGTTATGACTTATTAAAATACTACATGTATTAATATTTATGAACTTATATTACAAAAATAATTTTATCCCTAGATATGATTGCACGTGTTAGTTCCCATAAAATCTGTGATAAATTAATTTTATCATAAAAATAAAATATGAGAACAAATCAGAATATGAGTCCGGTTCTTTTTTATTCAAATAATGAGGTTTGAGATTATCACTTTGTCTTAATATTTTTCATTTAGTTTTATCTAAAATCTTTTAAAATTAACTTGTATAAAGGAAAAAAAAACAAAAAAATAATATTCATTCCTTTTTTTTTCTTTTCATTGTGCTAAAAATTTATTCCGAGGGGACCAAATTTAACCATGCTTGGGGGCCAAATTAAACTAATATAAAATTTTATTGGTAAAAAATTAATAAAAAATGTACCTTAATTTAAAATTTTCTAAAAGCTAGTGGTCATGGCTACCACCAAGATATGACAAATATTTTCTTTCTTTGAATCTTTTTTTAAAGCGAATCAAGATATTGCAACAAAATGTGGTCATGATATATTTTATATCAGTATGCCATTTGGATTTATATTAGTTTATCGTATAATAATTTTATTTTACTATTATAACAAATCAGAGTAAAATCAATCAATCGATCCAATTATTATTTTTACTATTTATATATTATCTTCTTCCTCACGTAATATATAACTAAAATATTCTCAAACATTATCTACCCTTATCTTATTCATAATCAGGTTGAAAAATATTAGTCTTAATAAGGTCTTTGTTCTTTCAATTCATAATCAGGTTGAAAAATATTAGTCTTAATAAGGTCTTTGTTCTTTCATTTAGGCTTATTATACATTCTTCGTCTAGCTGGGTAATTGGTTTTCTCTGGGTTTATCATAAGTGATGTTAATCACTTCAAAATAGAAATATTTATATGATGCCCGAGTTTGTCCCTAACAGATTTTCTTTGTCTTGGATTAGGGGAGCAAAGATGAGCAAGCCGAGTTGTATAAATAAGGATGTACAACATAAATAACTCGGCTTGCCCTGAAGATTTTCTTTGCCCGGGATGCCCTTCGTGGAATAACATTAATGCCATGGTTTTTCGAATTATAAGAATGATGTCGGTATAAAATGTTTTTTTTTTTGTTCCTGGATGATTGATTTAAAACTGATTTCGCACATCACCATCACCACATGAGGAGCAGAATGGGGATATTGTCCAAGCAAATTTGCTGAGGTTTCATGGTTTGATGATGTAAGGCCATCTTCTTCTACGGAGGTTATTCTCATTAGAGATTTTCTTTTTCTTTTCATGTTCATTTATCGGTAGAGTCGTCGAATACTCGATGATCCAAAAGTCGATATTGCATATGTTCCGCTCCCGATGTCGATCCATATCGTGGTGGCCGCAGCAGATTATTTTACTACTTTTACAAAGTGTACGAAATTATTTTATACATTTATCTTTTTTCTTAGCAATATATATACGAAATCTTATTCTTATATATTTATCGTATTAATTTGTGTATTTACTATTTAGGGTTTAGGTATGATCCAGACACTACAATAATTTTATCCTTTTTAATAGAGTAAATATGCCTAGTTTTTCTTTTATTGCTTAATTTTCTTATGCTGACTAAATTTCTCATAATTCTTTTCTTTTATTGTATTTTTTATAGTCGTTCTTTTATTGTGATGCTAATAAATCTTAGTAATTTCATTGTGACATGAAGAATAACATCGTGCAAAGATATGATTATTATGTCCTTACATCCAATGCATGCAATCATATTTTTCTTTATTAAAAGGTGGGAGTGCTCAAACGATTATCTTTTCTAACAAATGTATGGATGGCCCCATAGCATTAATTCATAAGTGGGTAACTCTCAACTGTTTTTGCATATGTAGTATTTATCTATCCTTCTTCATCGTAGATGTCATGATTGTCGGGATAAGTAGGATCGGATCGAATAATTGACTTTTGAATCGGTATTTGGAGTTCTGGTATGAATGCCGGTGCTGATTCTGGAAACCTGCCCTGTTCGGCAGATGCCCAGCATCTGGTTCTTTCCTATCTTTTCGTGTTTGTAGGGCAGGGCCAAACTTGCCTCTACGTTGATATGTTCTCCCTTTTGAACCCTTAATGCATTTTGCACAACTGAACAGTTTCCTTAATCTTGATGTAGTGTTGGCTACGGATGATGAGAAGATAGCAGAATGCTGCAGGGGATTCGGTGCAGTATTTTTCCACCATTTTTATCAGAGTGATCCTGAAGATCGTTTGTGATTATTTATCTGGCTGTTTACAGGCGACGAGAGTTGCAGCGAAGTCGTTCAGAACCTCAAAAAGAAGTGCGATATAGCCGTTCAGTAAGTAAAGCTTTCGACTCACTTATAGTCGTGAATTTTTGCAGATTAATCTTTTGATAGATCAATTGAGAATATCCAAACTGTTCTGCACGTACTCTTTGCACTGTCTATTTCAGGTCCGGGAAGGTCAATCCACAGTTCCCATATATGCTTCATCAGGGAATACAGGTAAAAAGATGTATTCGACCCTCTTATGCCGTACCTCTGTCGGAGATAATTTAGTTATTTGTGATCTTTTTGCTTCTTC
Source organism: Melastoma sanguineum (assembly GCA_029817735.1). Lineage (NCBI taxonomy): Eukaryota > Viridiplantae > Streptophyta > Magnoliopsida > Myrtales > Melastomataceae > Melastoma > Melastoma sanguineum. The sequence continues at coordinate 41,347 of JARUPW010000266.1, forward strand.
CAAGAGCTACAATTGCAAGTTCCTCAAACTCTACCCGGAATTGAGCCGACACCCCTTAAACTCAAAGAGGATCTCGAGCAGTTGAAGATTCTGGAAAACAGTTATAACATAAAGGTGTTATCAAAACAATTTTGTCTCTTGTTCAGGCCTGTTAGAGAAAAGGACCCGTGCGGAATCTCCGACTACTTCTGTGTGTCGGGCAAATCCTGCTTCCGAGAGCAGTTATTAAGGTCCATCACGATGCCCACAGAGTCGACACGCCAGAAGACGTTCAAAAGCTGGAGAAGAACTTGTCCTAGTACTTCTACCCAGAACGCAGGTTCGTTCGCGCTACCTGCGGACCAGCTCGGAAGTCATGTTTTCCTGGTTCGAGAACGAGCCTCTGGAAGACAACGAAGGACTAGGCCATGGAGTGCGTAATGATTTGGGCAACTTGATCTGCGAGTCAGCTGTATGCTAATATGATCCAATTCCGCTGCTGCTGTCACATCGAGGCGGGTGAGTGGATCAGAATCCTTCTTTCTGGAGATCCACTGTTGGGTAATAAAATTGGAACCCAAGATCTGATGTAAGATCCTTTTATGATTATCACTACCGTTATGGGTGGATTGGCCAAAGGGGCAACCAAAAGCGATAACATTTCCACGTCATGACATGATCAGAGGGATAAGAATATTCAAAAACGTTTTTGCATGTCCATTTTTTCCGGGGCTTCCAGAATTGCAGCAGCACGCGTCCCGACAGAAGCATCTAAACCTCAGTTCCTCTTTTTGAATTGTAAGAAATTTCTCTGCTCTCCCCCCTTTGTTCTGATCCAAACCCTTGACTTTCTCATCCCCTTTCGTCGGTCCGACAAATACAAAAAATAGTCAGCATGATAAGAACCCAAAAGGCCACGGTTCCAGAAGATAAGAAAAATCATTCCTTGCCTCCATCCAGTCATGACATGGAAAGAACCGCTGCTTCTGCTTCTGTTCTTTCATATATAAAAAGGCGCCCTGCCTGCATTTGCTCCATCATTTCCCATTGCTTCCTATCTTGGTATTTCGAAATCACTGTAAAGACGATGAATGCCACTACAATATCAGACCCACATATGCAAATGACGTCGGGAGACGACGAGGGCGGCTGTTTCGACTGCAACATCTGCTTAGAACCCGCGTGCGATCCTGTCGTCACCACCTGCGGTCACCTCTACTGCTGGCCCTGCATCTGCAGGTGGTCTCGTGCACAGAACGGCGGTGACCATTCCGTGGCCGCCCAACAAGATGGGAGGAAGATCGCTTGCCCAGTTTGCAGAAACTACGTCGACATGAACTGCTCGTTGATACCTCTTTACGGCAGAGGTTCTTCGTCCAGGCTCTCTTCTTCCCATGGGGACGGGACAGGGCACGACATCCCGCTGAGGCTGTCTCGCACGCAGCCCTCACGGGCAGTCATTGCTGACCCCGCCGATGCGGATACATGTTTCGATCCCACGGCAGGGATCGGGAGGAGGAACAACCGCCGAGCGAGAAGGGAGGAGATGAAGCTAGAAAAGTCCCTGAATAGGGTGTCTGTGTTTCTCCTTTGTTGCGCCTTCATGTGTCTACTTGCCTTCTAGTTGTTTTAACTTTCTCATTACATTTGTATGTACAAAGTAGATCGATTCTTTTTCACTTTATGAAACACTGGAAAGAATGCATCCACGAGTTCTTCTTTGATCAACTAACGGCGGCCTCATTCGTAGACAGCCCTGAGTTACTGGGCCGATATTTTACGGACATCTCGTTTTCCGACAACGGACGAGTTTGTCCTCGAAACCCCAAATCGGGCTTCAAAGCCTCGTCCCTACATTCTAAGAAAAGCAGATGCCAAAAGAAAAAAAGCTAAAACCCCTTAACTCAACGCTCTCCGAGGACACACAACACAAAGTTCTTGCTTGCCTTCGTGCTGTGAGACTCGCAACTTCACTTTTACTTTTTTACTCGTTTCCTCCAAAACCCAAAGATTCCTTTGCCCCTTCTGTGCCTTGGGCGGAAATGGGGGGAAAGGGTCCTCTTGGGTCAGTCATTGGAAGGTACCCATCAAGCGATGGCACCAAGAAGCTCGGTGGGATCGTGAGCAACAACAGGAAATGCAGGGATGTTGGGTTTCTTGTCTTCTTCTTTGCGTTTTGGGTCGCCATGATTGTCAACTCCAGCTTCGGTTTTAACAGAGGAAACCCACTGAGGTGAGGGAACCTGTGTTTATGTGTAACTAGTTTCACTTCATCAAGCTAAAGCAGTGGCCTCTTTCTTTTTTGTGGAGTTCAATGGGTTTTGTTAGAGCTCGGTGTCGCCCATTTTGGTTGCCAGGCGGGATTTTTTTAGCGAGATTTGGGTGCTCTTCGCACAAATTTCCATTCTTGATGTGGCTGTCTGCCGTTGGCAAGTGTGGACCGTATATGATTTGAGCTTCTTTACTGACCAGATCTTACTGGTGATCTCTTGATATCTCAGGCTTACTTATGGCTTGGATTACAAAGGAAACATCTGCGGTGACAGGCATGCCGACCCCAACCTCAGAGAATTGGAACTTAGATATTGGTTGAGTCCAAACCAAGTGTATGAGAGTGGTTTGAAGGATAGCCAGTTTAAGCTGTCTGATGCTCGAACAATATGCTTGTTGGATTGTCCGGCTCCATCCGAAGATTCGCTGAACTGGGTCTGCGACTACCCAGAGGGAGATATCCGTATATCCATGGACGACTGGATAGACAGAAATTACGATTATTTTGAGTTCCTGACCCCTGAAATGAGAAATTCTTCTCTCCAACTTCAAGGTCCTTGCTACCCTGTCATATTTCCAAGTGTAAATGGTGAGGAGTGAGCAATCCCTTGCTATGATTTCTGACCACTGTGTTCACTGTAGATTTGTTGTAGGATCCACCAATTTAGTAGTATTCATGTATGATGAATGATTTTCATGGATCGTGGATCATGGCGTATAGCTGATGAACTGTAGTTCTTATTTCAGTTTATTGGAGTTGCCAGCTGATAGCTCGCGCGTCGAACATGTCCCTGCGGCATTGGCAGAAAATGGGAGGCGTGCAAATTAACGACAATATTTTAATAGACAGGTCAATTCACAGGGCCATAAATGCCCAATCGTCTGTCCTGAAGGTTGAAATTCAAATCCTTTGTTCTTGTAGGTGATTTACTGTATTGTACTTTCTCGACTAGATAAATGTTAGAAAAATATGTTGGCGGTTCAGTTGAGCATCATCTAGACCACCTGGCCTTGAGAAGTTAATATGTTATTTTTTGCAGAGATATATGGCCGATGTTGGAAAATCTTGGCCTGTTCTAATTGTTTGCGGAGGGCTGCTTCCCCTTTTCCTCTCAGCAATTTGGCTTCTCTTGATTCGCCATTTCGTAGCTGCAATGCCTTGGATAACTGTGGCGTTGTTTAATATTCTCATTGTGTCAGTGACAATGTTTTACTACTTGAAGGGTATTCACTTTCTCCCTTGTGCTGGCTTGTGGTGACCTCATTAGCAGAATAACTGGGAGATGTATCCTGTAGTAACCTCCTCCACTGATACTGTGGTTCTCCATTACTTAGGATAATAGTTCTGAACTTTTTTTTGTTATTTTAGCTGGATGGATTGGGAACAACGCAATTTCTCCAGTGATAGGGGAAGCGGATCCATACTATCATGCATCTGGGAGGGTGGGATCTTTGATCTGATTGCTTCTTCATTAAAGATGTTATTCTATTTTTCCCTTCTTTCTAAATCCGATCTTTATTTTTTCTGTTCCAGGAGCTACACCATATGCGTGCTATTGCGGTTCTTATGACTTTTGTTATGGTCCTCTGTGTTATCGCTTCAATAGCTATTGCACGCCGCATCCTTATGGCAACGTCTGTTCTGAAGGCAAGTATGACCATGAATTGTATGCATGATGATAATCAAGACTAGAATTGACGACCTACCTCTCCATTATTTGAATAGGTAGCTGCAAAGGTCATAGGGGAGGTGCGAGCTCTCATCGTATTTCCCACTGTACCATATGCCATTCTAGCGGTTTTCTATATGTTATGGTTGTTGGCTGCCCTATATCTGTTCAGCTTCATTGGGAATGATCCTCCGATGCCGAACTTTAGGTTTTTAGCAGGCAATAATTCACGCCAAATGTTCTAGTTGTACTTGTGCTCCGTTGATTTGGGATATTGCCATTACTGCAATGGCATTATTGTGTCTGTCATTTTGATCATCCTATAAATAAGTGATGTTTGAAATTTATCATACTTTTCACTTTTAGCCAGGTCAGGATATTGATTATTCCCCAGAAAGCGTGTCTTGCATTCTGATGTTCCTTTTGTTAAGTATAACTAACGCGCAGTTCTTTTATTAATCTTGTAGGCAGAAAGAGGTGAGATAATTTCCCAGCTGAAAGCATTGGGTGTTGAGAACAGACAGTTCAATATGGTGATGGATGCGAAGAGAAAGAAAATGGAACCGCTGCAGCAAGCTCTCGGAAAGCTGCGCAACACAAACACGGCTAATCGTGGCAGCGGTTTGTGCTCTTCAGAAGAGGAACTGAATGGAGTTGTATGTTTCTCTTTTATGAGCGTCTGAACCATTTTTTTCTTCTGTTTGTCTTATTTCCTGTTGACTCTTGGGTGTGCATCTTGGCAGATCCAGAGCTTGCACTGCCGGATTCAGCATGAGAGTATCTCACTGGCTGAGGAGAAGCAAATTATACGGGAAATTAAGCAGCTTGAGGGAACAAGGGACAAGGTCATTGCAAATTCTGCGATGAGAGCTGAGATCCAGGGGTCAATTGGTCCGAAGGAAGACATTCAAGACCAAGTCAAAGTAATAAGATCACATCTCATGGATTTTGTGATTCTGTTAAAGTAGTTTGGCATCCATTTCCTTTTAGTCCTCAAGGTACCTGATGTGTCCTGACGGTTTTTTGTTTTTGACTTGTCTGATGCAGCAGCTTATTGGAGTTGATTTGGATGAAGTAAGAAAGGACCAGCAAGCCGTGAAGGCAAAAATCAAGCAGCTCAGGGATGAGTTGGATGCCGTTGACTCTCAGATCAAGTCCCCTGCAAGATGAGCTAGAAGTGGTCGTGGAAACCAGGGAGAAAGCATATTCGAATTTGCGGGATCTGAGGAAGCATCGCGATGAAGGGGTGCGTGAACTTCTCTAAGAACCTCGGCTTTTCCTTTCCTGATGCTGCCCAGCCATACTTACCTATCTCATTACCATCTGTCTGTGTGCCGGTTAATACTTTGTCTCCCATTTTCTGTCAAAACGTCCCTTTCTACCAGAACCGCGCTCTCTTCAATTCTGCTAGGGAAGTTGCTGCGAAGAAGGACGTGATGGCCCTTCTGGATCTTTCACATGCAGAGGTTTTTGGAAGTTTGAGATTTTGCTATATTGCTCTAATTAGCATTTTCACCCGTTCCTCATCTTTCCAGGTCGAGAAATTCTTCTCCCTTTGGAATGGCAGCAAAACTTTCCGGGATGATTATCAAAAGCGGATTTTGACATTGCTAGATGGCAGACAGATGACCAGGGATGGTCGGAAAAGGCTTCCCACCGAGAAGCCTTTGGTGGCTGTTGAGAAATCACTGACATCTTCCAAAGTGGAAGCTGAAGTGAGAAAACCAAAAGAAGCTCCTGGATCACCTGCACAGCAAGACCCTGCTCCTGTCCAGAAGGTAGAGAAGGAGCCCCTCAAGAAAGCAAGCGAGTCGGTCAAGAAATCCAAAACAAAAGAAGTGGAGCCCAAAGTATCCAATGCGGACGAGGACGTGTACGAGATTCCGATGCCTGAGCCCCCAGCTGTTGTCCAGATTGATGAGACAAAGCTGAAGGAGATGAAGAGGGAAGAGCAGATTGCTAAGCAGAGGGAGGCTCTTGAGAGGAAGAAGAAGTTGGCTGAGAAGAATTCCGCGAAAGCGGGAATCAAGGCCCAAAAGGAAGCCGAGAAGAAACTTAAGGAAATTAGCGGATAACTTATCCTTTGCCTTTGAATTCCTAGTTTCCTTTAAGTTCTCAACTCGTAGCATAACAAAGAGTATTTCTTTCCTTTGTTTCGATGGGAGGATCAGGAGAAAAAGCTGAAAGAGAATGGTGGTGCTGTGGAGACGGAGGAATAACCCGAAGCCAATGCCGTCGATTCTGAAAAGCACGAAAGAACTCCTGAAGCTCCTCCTTCTGTCCAGGTCGTGCCTAAGGAGAAGAAGGAGAAGACCATCAAGGCCAGGAAACAAACGAAAGCACCCGAATCTGTCCCCAAGGCGATACTCAGGCGCAGGAAGTCAAACAACTACTGGGTTTGGGCGGCCGGTTCAGCCGTGCTGGCAGTCTTCCGTTGAGGGAGTGAAGGGGGCTTAAGCCCTCCCACAGAGTGAGTTCATGAAATTTAGTCCCTGGGGACATTATGATTTCATATTGGTAAACTAATGTTATCCTCTCGCAGGTAGGTAATGTCTCCGTTGCTTGTGAAAAGATCGGCACTCGAGTATGAACCCCCAAGGTCACACCCAACTCTATTCATTGTTCTGCTCCTTTGATGGGTTCACGGTTCTGTTAATTTGTCAGCGTGCAATCCAAAGTTATAGTTGGGTTAGAACCGGATGCAGGACCAAGTCACTCAAATCCGTAGAGGCCTCCTTAAGGGTCGATGCTCTCGCGAGTGCCAGATTCAAGATATCTCGGTCAAAGCTGGCAGACATGATTAGGCATTTTTCTTTTCCTTGTGCTCGCACCATTGACATTCGAAGAATTGGGATCATTCGGATGTTCTTGTTACTCGCAGCGATGGGGACGTGCGAGTCAACTGGACGAAGGTGACGAAAAACGGAACAACGCTAAAAACAGGAGACATGGTCTCTCTCAGCGGCAAAGGCAGGCTAAAAGTAAGCCGACTTCTCCACTTCCTGCTCTTTTTTACCCAAAAAAAAAAAAAAAATCTGATATTCTTCCAATGCCACTGCTCGTCTCGTCGTCTTGTATCAGATAGGGGAGATCAACCAAACAAAGAAGGGGAAATTCGCGGTGGAGCTCATCCGATACCTGTAAGCAAGCTTTTCTTTCCGGGGCTTGGAATAACATTTCCAGTTAAAGACCGTGTTTGGTTTGGGGACTGGTGAGTTAAATGTCGTTGGTTCACATTGAATCCTGTAACATGATAATAAATAAAGCAAGACCAAACAGAGCATGTGGTTCGTCCGTCCGTCCGTCCACCTCCCCACCCTCCTCCGTTTAAAACGGATCTCAATGTTGTCTGAAATATCTTTTTATCACGTAATTTTTTACTTTGGTCCCCTCCTCCCCACTCCACATTCTTTCTCTCTCTTTATTCGACTTCCCACTAAACAGAAATTCATATTCAACCCCATCCCATTAACTCCATTCTCGAATCCCTAGAAATTCCTTTTCTTTTCTTTTTCTTTTTCTTTTTTTTTTTTTTCTGCATAAATATGCACAAACTCTCTTGTCTGAATTGTTACTTAAACCCAGGAAAATAATTAACGAAATTATTATTATTGTAATTTATTATAAAGGGCTTGTCTTCTCTGCCCTTTTTTTTTTTGCTTTCTTCCTCCCTCAGATTCTCTCCATCCATCCACTTTCTCCTCGTATAATCCAAATTCGACCCAACCCCCCTTCCCTTCCCTTCGACAATATCCTCTCCTCTGCTCTGTCTGAAACAACAAAGAAGACCATGAACATCTCCCCCGTCGTTACATCCCCACGAAGCTGCACCACCGAGACCACCCCCAACCCCAACGCTGTGTCTAGATCTGACAACAGCCCCTCACCCCACCACCTTCGTCCAGGCCGACACCTCCAACTTCAAGCAGGTAGTCCAGATGCTGACCGGGTCTTCCGACCATCTGCATCACAAGGCAGACCCCCGGACCCTCCCCTAGGGCAGCTGTCGTCCCGCCCATCAGGTCCGCACCCAAGAAGCAGCAGGGGTTCAGGCTGTACGAGAGGAGGAACTCCCTCAAGAACGCCCTCGTGATCAACACCCTCCTCCTCCGCCTCCTCCACTACCCCTTTTCCCGCGTTCTCGCCGCATAACCTGTTCCACCACCACGACGTCCCGTCCCCGAGCACCCTCGACTTCCCGAAGCTGACGCTGTCGAGCCCCGTCACTCCCCTCAACAGCGACCCCTTCGGCAAGTCCTCGCCATCGCTGGGGAACTCATCGATGCCATCGGAGGAGGAGGAGAGAGCTAGCGCGGACAAGGGCTTCTACTTCCACCCGTCTCCTATGAACACGCCGAGGGAGACCGAGCCGCAGCTCCTCCCATTGTTCCCGGTAACTTCTCCTAGGATATCCGGCGCCCCCTCTTGATAAAAAGAGCGCCCTGTACCTGTGCTGTACACAGACAGCCATGAACGAAACAAGGAAGCATCCCCTTTCTCTTCTTGGTTGATTAATCATTTGTTTCTTTCTTCTCTAGCTGTTCGTATAACATAAACATCACTTGGTATTCCTACCGGGGTGTTCGTATTCGTTTTAAGGTTGTAGTAGTAAAGAAGGGATTAATGGGGTTCCGTAATCTGTTGCGTGGGTCAAGAAAGCGACTTTAATTTTCCGTTTCAGACTTAAAAAATTGACAAGTCGGAAAGGAACCGGGGCTTTGAGTTGTCGTAGTAGGAGTAATAATAATAGTAATAGTATCTAACAGTCTGTCTGTCTGTCCCAATTTGGACTTTAAAAAAAAATAACAAAAATAAAGAGAGAGGGCCAGGCCGAAAAAACACCGAATCATTGGGCGTTTGCTTGTATTTGGGACATTATACATGGGCTCATTAATTGGGGCGTAGGCCCAAGGTGACCCAAGGTGGGCCGGGATTGGGGGTGTCCTTCTTCTTCTTCTTCTTCTTCTTCTTCCTGTGGGGCATTTCCCCAGGACGGAGTTGCCCGCGATGTCGAGGGGAACGGACCGACTGATAAAGTCGGTGAAGCAGTTCGCGGACGCTCAGTACAAGGTGTTCACAGCCAGGTATGGCCAGCAGCTGATTGACATACTCGTGTTCCCGATCAAGGTCGTCTTCTCCCCCTTCACCCTCGCCTTCGACATCGCCGGCTCGGCCCCTCGTGGCTTCGGTGTCCCTGAGCTTATAGGCAAGCTTTCCTATACCTCGATTTTCGTGAGTCCCCTCCTTTCGGTTTTGCTGATTTGAGTATGGTGGTTAAATTGTGTTGAGGTAAGGGTGTGGCCCGGCGGTGCCTCCAAAGATGTGGTTGGAGGGGATTTTTCGTTAGACTTTATTGTTTTGTGGTTGTGGTTGTGTTTGATGGCAGGTTGTAGCGACACTAGGGACGTATGACCTTGCCGTTTGAGCTCGGGAAGAAGGTTATATGTCCGAGGTGCTGTCATTGATTAAATTCTCCTTATTGTCCTTCCTGTGGTCGAGTGCCTGGTTTTCGTGTGTTATGGTTTTTTGATCAACTGAAATGAAAAGCTATTCGATTCCATCGTTATTGTAGAAAGCCAACGCATCATCATTGTCATGGTAATTGGAAGCTAATGCAGGTCTTTCGATGCAGGAATTGCAAAACCTGCAGCGGATGGCAGGCAATGAGGTGTACCATGTGCAAAGGAACTGGAAAGGTTCACTATCAGGTGAATCAGTATAGCTTGAGGACGTATATTTTCAAAAGGCCGTGTCCTTGCACTGAGATGAATCCTTTCTTATGCTTTCCTTATGTACTCTAAGAAGAAATTTTTTAGAAGCCACGTGATATGCGATACTGGTTTTATGTAGTGGAGAGAAGGCGACAGCTGAGTCCATTGCTGATGCGCTCGTTGAGAATCGAGCTGAACTGGTGCATCTTCCTGCTACTATTGATCTCCATTCACCCCTACCATCCAAGGATTGCCCATCATGCGATGGAACGGTCAGCGGGATAATTTTCCTTTTATATTGATTACCGACATCGATGACTCATGTACCTAACTGTAATTAGGCATGGCATGCTTATGGTCCGATGTTGGTATTTTGAACCTCTCCAATACAACTTCTTAAAATGCTATTTCCTTTTGGCTTATCAATTTTTGCTGTTTCTGATGATGGTTATTACTGCAGGGAGTCATGGGCTGTCCTGAATGCCAGCACAAATTTCCACTCAGGATCTCAGCAGATGATGTGAGTCATTCTTGTGGAACGAATCGAATCCTCCCGCTCGGTGCTTATGCTTGTATTTTCAAGTGCTTTTATCATGATGATGGGAGTCATTCTAGTGGAATCTGAACGCGCTCAAATTGATTTTCTTTAGGTCTTTTGTCCTATCGGAAAACTTACCTTTTTTTCATTGTTGTTTAATGTTTAGAGGATCTGAATTCGAAATCGACATGTTTTTTTTTGTGTGCTTCCAATATTTTCAAATGAAATTCTTCTAATGAACCTAGAAATAGAATGTTGGAAGATTGCATGCATTATGGAAATTCCTTGTATGTGATTGTAAAAAAAAAATCAGGCAAGCTTCTCATATGAACATTGTATTGTTGATTTGAGGATTTTGATGATATTAATTTGGAGCGTTGTCTTCTGCAGATTATGGAGCCCCCTTGGAAAGCTTACAATATCATGAAAAAAATGGATTACCCCTATGAGGTTTTTATTGCAGCTATAACTGAACTCGTTCTCTTTATTGATTCTCAAGGTGACCGGTGTAGGTTTTTTTGTGACCGTTTGTTTCTACAGCACATCGTGCACAGCATGAAGGACCCCAGCATAGCTGCTTTTTGGCTGATTACCTTTCCTCAAATGATGGGTGGCTTTGAATTTGATGATGATGTAAAGCAGAAAATATGGTGGCAGTACCAGGTGTTTGACCGCTCTGGCTAGACTTCTTTTGTGAATACGCGCTACTTCTTGATGAGCCGTGATGTTAAAACCATTTTATCTTTCAGATAGAAATCAAGCTTTCCGGCAAATGTCCGTGCTTTATCTGTGTACTTTAAAAATTCTTAGTTGCATTTGCTTGGGTTTTGGTTCAGGAATCGATGAGATATGATCAAATTCGCGATGTGGTGGAAAAGAGGAAACCTGGGTGGGAGCATTTGCAGCGGGTAGGCATTATGATTGTGCCCATTCTTTGAG
>JARUPW010000266.1:52597-63635 GCA_029817735.1 Melastoma sanguineum
GGCTTTCAAGGGGGCTCCATAATCTGCAGAAGACAACGCTCAAATTAATATCATCAAAATCCTCAAATCAAGCTGCTGTTCCCGCCATTCCAGAAGTACATCACCAAGGGGTACGTGTCGGAGGAGGAATCGGGGAAGAGGCTAGCTCAGGTACGAGAACATTGGCTCTCGCTTGCGCTGACCTCCTATTGGCAGTCAATCGAGCCCCACTTCTTATAGTTGCTAAACCAATATGTTGTTTGCATTTCTATCAATGACAGGTCGTGAGCGATCCAAGCCTGACAAAGTCGGGTGTGTACTGGAGCTGGAACAAGGATTCGGCATCGTTCGAGAACCAACTGTCGCAGGAGGCAAGCGATGCCGAGAAGGCCAGGAAGGTGTGGGAGATCAGCGAGAAGCTGGTGGGACTGGCCTAGTTTTTGGTTTCTTCAATGTCGACCTCGGATTTGCAACATTTGAGGATTGTTTGTTGTAAAACCAAGTTTGGGCTTTGTTAGGATATGAGCTTTGAGTTTTTTTTTTTTTTAAGTGGGAGTGTTCTTGACATGAGAATAAAAACCATTTGACCCGACGATAAACTTATTTCCACTACTTCACTTAATTGGTTCAAAAAAGTTATTAGGCAGGCAAATCAAAGTCGTAATCGGATTACGCACAATTGATTGGCTAAGCCCAAGTTATTGGCCCATTAAGCCCAATCGATCCACAAAGCCCAAAAGCAGAAGCCCATTGAGTCCCTTCGCAGTCTGCACTTAGCATCATCTTCATCCGACACATCCGATGCTCGAAGCTCATTAGCCCTCCCTCTCGCTATGGAACATACATCCTGCCAGACAGAGAAACTGAATATTCATGGAACCCAAATCATCCCTAACACGAACAAAATACATGGTCATGTCACTACTTTTACCTGAGGGGAATGACTTTGCACACCCTGCACAGCCCATACAGCTTGTTCAGCACACACAAGTTTGAGCTCCCTAGGAACAGGCAGTATATGTTCATCACACCTTCAGAACAACAAACCAAGTTCCTTCGGGATCAGTACGAATGGGAATCCCATCTCATGCAGCAAGCAACTACCTCTGATGCTTGGAGTAGGGGTTGTTGTGCCTAACATGAGCAAGCACGGCAGCATCCCCGAAGGTCATGGAGAAAGTGTTGTTGGGTTGACGCGAAAGGAACTCTTTTGGGGTCTCCTCCGGGAGTTTTCGCTTGTTATTCCCGGTTCTGGAAGCAGGGCTGTGCAGCTCCTACTGTGAGTTGGCGGACGCCCTGTGGAAGATAAGCCAAAACATATTTTTCTTCTTGAGCAAGCAGGTAGAAGTTATCAAAGCAAGAGGGCACTTTTCATTTCCAGGGCACCCAATTTTCATTTAGGAGGCAGACAATTATATTGATGACGATGCCATCTTTACTTCGTTTCTTTAATGGTCATGGAGGGAGATGGCGACTGGCGGTCTTTCCGTGGGTATTTAGGTGCAGTGTGCCAAGGACAGCTGGTTTTTCCCCAAGAGAAGAGACGCCAAAAACCTGTTTTACTTGGTCTACACAGCTTAGAATCTTCGGACCGTGACATTACTAAGCTTGTATATGCACATGATTTTTTAAGTGCTATTTAGGAGCAGCTGAGATGGGGCCTTGGGTCAGTCTCTGCGTCTCGTCCTGGTCATCGTTCAAGGTCTCCATGAGAAGGGGAGGAGCATAATGAGCAGTGCCTTGGTGTTCCTCTGTATCCTGACAGAATGATAGGATGATGGTGTCTATCGACATCTCCACCACCGCGAAGAACAATGAAGCCACCACGTAACCCAGAAACCAGCACACCTGCATGCCCGTTCGAGTAATTTATGGATGCCGAGATAGAGCTGGAAAGACGACGACGGAACTGTTTTGTGTGGGTGCAATAGCGTACCGTCACGGGGAAGATTGGAGAGGATACTTTATCGTGAGCCGATCTGTATTTGTGTGTGTCCAGCATTAGGAAGGCAAACAAGGCGCTGGAGAGGCTGACGCACAACTTCCCCAGGGATAGCACCACGTCTCCTACCACGTTGACTCGGCCTATCCTCGTGATGTTGCTGTAGATCAACTCTGTGGCAATTTCCGACGATCTGAAGAAGCCTTTACCAGTTGCCGCAATCTGCAAGCAGAAATCATTCGAGACGGCATAAAAGAAAATGAGGGGGCTGCTTATCGAAATAAGGGAATGTGTAACGTACCATTATGTAGGCATTCCGATTTATTGATCTGATGGTCCACTCAATGAACTTCAAGGAAAACCGAGAAGAATGAAAAGCAGCCTTTCCGATCCATGCATCCGTACTAGAGCCAGTAACTTTCAACTTTCGACGGAACGACTCAAGCATGAAGCGAAATGATTCCACAAGAGATACAAGGATGGAGCCCAGAGCGACAGAACCCAGACTATACCGTATGAGGCGATTCATGGACGAAAATACGGGAAGGAACGGTACTTTTGGCTGCTGCATTGCAGAAAGATACGAGAGATGTTACAGACATGGTATTTCATTTGAAGCATAAAAATAGACTTCATACTTATAAAAGGAAAAACAGCTGCACACTTACTGATGTTTCACAGCCAGTCCAATAATATGAAGCGACTGATCCGGCAATCACAGTTGCAGAAGGGAAGGAGGGAGGGAGGGGGGGAGAAAGTGACCTGACCTGACCAAACCGTTAGAAAACCATATAAATTAGTTGTGTTGTTGGGGGGAAGCGTGCAGGTTGTTAGGTTGTTGGCCGGGACTAAGCAGATGTCCCTCCCTCTCTCCCGCTCTCTCCCCTCTTGCTTTTCTTGAAAATAAAATTATAGCCTCAAATTCCCCCCCACAAATTAAACTTCAATCTTGTGTGCATTAAAAACAAATAAAAGAAGCAGAAGACATTTTGATTGTCTGGTCCTAGGACTATTTTAGAAACTCCTACGTGAACGGAAACTCACTCTGAGCTAGCTTGTGACTGTACTCTTGTGACTATACTCTTGTGATGCTCTTGTTAGAGGCGGCGCCTCGGAAAATTCTACTCCTCATCGCTGCTATCATAGTCTCTGTTGTAATCCTCTGTAGAGTCGGAGCTGCTATAGTCTCTGTTGTAATCATCTGTAGAGTCGGAGCTGCAGGAGCTGTCCTCCTCCGAGTCCTCCTCCGAGTCCTCCTCCGAGTCCTCCTGGAGCTCCTCCTCCGAGTCCTCCTGGAGCTCCTCTTCCGAGTCCTCCTGCAGCTCCTCCTCCGAGTCCTCCTGGAGCTCCTCCTCCGCGTCCTCCTGGAGCTCCTCCTCCGCGTCCTCCTGGAGCTCCTCCTCCGCGTCTGCATCAGAATCCTCAGGGTCCTGGACCTCCTCTGCCTGGACCTGCTCGACCTGGACCACCACTGCATCAGGGTCCTGGACCTCCTCTGCCTGCTCGGCCTGGACCTGCTCGACCTGGACCACCACTGCATCAGGGTCCTGGACCTCCTCTGCCTGCTCGACCTGGACCACCACAGCATCAGGGTCCTGGACCTCCTCTGCCTGCTCGACCTGGACCTGCTCGACCTTGAGCTCCACTGCATCAGGGTCCTGGACCTCCTCTGCCTGCTCGACCTGGAGCACAGGGTCCTGGACCTCCTCTGCCTGCTCGACCTGGAGCACCACTGCATCAGAGTCCTGGACCTCCTCTGCCTGCTCGACCCGGAGATCCTCCTCTGCATCGTCCTGCTCGACCTGGAGCTCCGGATCCTCACGCTTGCGTTTCATGAGAGAGGATGAGAGCATCAGGGCTCGCAACAAACTTTCCCGCCCGCGGGCGTTTTATATATAAATTTTCTTTTTATTTTTTTCAATTTAATCCCAACTATTTAATTTATGAAAATTAGTCCCCAGCTATTTGATTTATGAAATTACCTTTGCCTATAGCCGTGAAGAGATCCTCGCCACCATCATCTAAGGTGATGAAGCCGAAGCCCTTTTCGTCGCTGAACCTGGACGAAGAGATCCTCGCCACCATCGTCGGAAGTGATGAAGCCGAAGCCCTTTTCGTCGCTGAACCTGGACGAAGAGATCCTCGCCACCATCGTCGGAAGTGATGAAGCCGAAGCCCTTACCACTTGACCTCGCCGGAAACCCTCTCCCCCGTAGGACAGACATGAAAAACAAAGCAGAACCCTAACCCTATCAGCGCCTACTTTTAAAGGTGCCCGAGTTGGGTTTCTTCGGTTTGGGCTTCGGCCTGAGTGAATAGGCCCAAATAGATAGGCAACTCCGCATTGGCATCAGGGGCTGGGACAGCACGTGACTCTTTCATTACCTTTCTTTCATCGTATCTCTGGCCCCTAACTCCAGCTGCTCCATGTCTGCCCGCACAAAACACCACACAGTACATATGAGCATTGTACTAATTATTTTGTATATGCAGACCCATATATTCATAGAGAAGGCATGGTACCAAAGGGGATGGACGATGGACCTAAATTAGATTTCCCATTCTCAATCTATGGAGAAAACAGGCTGAAGGTTTTCATTTGTTTCATGCAAATGATTCTATCCCCATGAGTCGAGGTCACATAACACATTCAATGACTTTTTAGTTTTTACAACAGTTACATTTTGGTCTTGGCCACCAAACCACTTTCGACCATTTTACACAACGGAATGCATCAATTATCACTGCAACACGTACCCACATCCTCGAACACATGATCAAACCATATTCCCTCCATATCAAGTGGAAAAACAGAGTGTAGAATATACACCCACTTCCCTGCCATTGTAACCTCTACTTATACCCTATTAGTTACCTTCTTGCTTCCTCATCACGAATTTTAGCATCAAGCTCTTTGCTGGGACGATATTTTGGCAGACTGGAAGGTTCACAAGGGAGGGGCTTTATGTGGAAGAACTGCAGGAGAAAAGGCAATAAAACATAAGGAAGTGACGATGATATCACCCACCAAAAGAATGGGAAAGAAAATTACAGCTCTAAAGCATTCTCCTTCAAAAGAACCACCATTCTTCGACGCCTTTTTCTCTGCACCAAAATTTGTTTCCCTAGTAAGCCCAGAAAAATACATTCCTATGTTTTTTGCCTTCACTGTTAGCCAGCCAAACACGAGTCGAGGGAAAGAGAGAGAGACGGATTGGGAGATTAACTAACCTCGTTCTGAACTTTTGGGTCCAATACTATAGGTCGAGATAGTACCCCAGAGTCGACCATCTCGCATAAATGGCCCAATCTTCTCTCTCCAACATCTCCTTCAGCCTTAAAATGAACAAAAAGAGTGTCATCACTAGTCCACTTTATGGAGTTAGACATAGTTTTCTGTTAGCAACAAGAGACTGGAACTGGCTAACCTTTTCTTGCGCCACTTGGCTTCCCATTGCTCGTCCAGAACTTGTCCCCGATCTCTCTTTGAGCATGGAGAAGCACCGGTCATCTCGTAAAATTTTTCTGGTTCTCTGAGATCCTCCTTCACTCCAAGAAGATTTGTCGAGGGGAAGTTCAACTCCTGAGGGTATTGGCTACTAAATTTTACCAGGTAGGCACGAAAAAGCACGAAATAGATTCCCTGAATCTCACAACAAGAATCAGCAATCGCAGTTAAGTACGAACACCCCAGTTTGCACTTGCAGCCTCATGACTTCTGCTTGTAATGCCTTCTTTGCTTTGTAGTAAGGAATGTTTTGACTATCACGGATCATCTCGAGCACGGGCAGGATCAATAGAAATCAATGCCTGTAAAAGCAAATTATTAGAAGGAAAGAGAAAAATTCTCATACATGTTTCCGAGGCCAGGAAACAGCCCACTCAAAGAATGGGCACAATCATAATGCCTACCCGCTGCAATGCTCCCACCCAGGTTTCCTCTTTTCCACCACATCGCGAATTTGATCATATCTCATCGATTCCTGAACCAAAACCCAAGCAAATGCAACTAAGAATTTTTAAAGTACACAGATAAAGCACGGACATTTGCGGAAAGCTTGATTTCTATCTGAAAGATAAAAATGGTTTTAACATCACGGCTCATCAAGAAGTAGCGCGTATTCACAAAAGAAAGTCTTAGCCAGAGCGGTCAAACACCTTTGGTACTGCCACCATATTTTCTGCTTTACATCATCATCAAATTCAAAGCCACCCATCATTTGAGGAAAGGTAATCAGCCAAAAAGCAGCTATGCTGGGGTCCCTTCATGCTGTGCACGATGGTGCGTAGAAACAAACGGTTCACAAAAAAACCTACACCGCGTCACTTGAGAATCAATAAAGAGAACGAGTTCAGTTATTAGCTGCAATAAAAACCTCATAGGGGTTAATCCATTTTTTTCATGATATTGTAAGCTTTCAAGGGGGGCTCCATAATCTGCAGAAGACAACGCTCCAAAATTAATATCATCAAAATCCTCAAATCAAGGCTGCTGTTCCCCCATTCCAGAAGTACATCACCAAGGGGTACGTGTCGGAGGAGGAATCGGGAAGAGGCTAGCTCAGGTACGAGAACATTGGCTTCTCGCTGCGCTGACCTCTTTGGCAGTCAATCGAGCCCACTTCTTATAGTTGCTAAACCAATATGTTGTTTGCATTTCTATCAATGACAGGTCGTGAGCGATCCAAGCCTGACAAAGTCGGGTGTGTACTGGAGCTGGAACAAGGATTCGGCATCGTTCGAGAACCAACTGTCGCAGGAGGCAAGCGATGCCGAGAAGGCCAGGAAGGTGTGGGAGATCAGCGAGAAGCTGGTGGGACTGGCCAGTGTTTTTGGTTTCTTCAATGTCGACCTCGGATTTGCAACATTTGAGGATTGTTTGTTGTAAAACAAGTTGGGCTTTGTTAGGATATGAGCTTTGAGTTTTTTTTTTTTTAAGTGGGAGTGTTCTTGACATGAGAATAAAAACCATTTGACCCGACGATAAACTTATTTCCACTACTTCACTTAATTGGTTCAAAAAAGTTATTAGGCAGGCAAATCAAAGTCGTAATCGGATTACGGCACAATTGATTGGCTAAGCCCAAGTTATTGGCCCATTAAGCCCAATCGATCCACAAAGCCCAAAAGCAGAAGCCCATTGAGTCCCTTCGCAGTCTGCACTTAGCATCATCTTCATCCGACACATCCGATGCTCGAAGCTCATTAGCCCTCCCTCTCGCTATGGAACATACATCCTGCCAGACAGAGAAACTGAATATTCATGGAACCCAAATCATCCCTAACACGAACAAAATACATGGTCATGTCACTACTTTTTACCTGAGGGGAATGACTTTGCACACCCTGCACAGCCCATACAGCTTGTTCAGCACACCAAGTTTGAGCTCCTAGGAACAGGCAGTATATGTTCATCACACCTTCAGAACAACAAACCAAGTTCCTTCGGGATCAGTACGAATGGGAATCCCATCTCATGCAGCAAGCAACTACCTCTGATGCTTGGAGTAGGGTTGTTGTGCCTAACATGAGCAAGCACGGCAGCACCCCGAAGGTCATGGAGGAATGTTGTTGGGTGACGCGAAAGGAACTCTTTTGGGGTCTCCTCCGGGAGTTTTCGCTTGTTATTCCCGGTTCTGGAAGCAGGGCTGTGCAGCTCCTACTGTGAGTTGGCGGACGCCCTGTGGAAGATAAGCCAAAACATATTTTTCTTCTTGAGCAAGCAGTAGAAGTTATCAAAGCAAGAGGGCACTTTTCATTTCCAGGGCACCCAATTTTCATTTAGGAGGCAGACAATTATATTGATGACGATGCCATCTTTACTTCGTTTCTTTAATGGTCATGGAGGAGAGATGGCGACTGGCGGTCTTTCCGTGGGTATTTAGGTGCAGTGTGCCAAGGACAGCTGGTTTTTCCCCAAGAGAAGAGACGCCAAAAACCTGTTTTACTTGGTCTACACAGCTTAGAATCTTCAGACCGTGACATTACTAAGCTTGTATATGCACATGATTTTTTAAGTGCTATTTAGGAGCAGCTGAGATGGGGCCTTGGGTCAGTCTCTGCGTCTCGTCCTGGTCATCGTTCAAGGTCTCCATCAGAAGGGGAGGAGCATAATGTGAGCAGTGCCTTGGTGTTCCTCTGTATCCTGACAAAATGATAGGATGATGGTGTCTATCGACATCTCCACCACCGCGAAGAACAATGAAGCCACCACGTAACCCAGAAACCAGCACACCTGCATGCCCGTTCGAGTAATTTATGGATGCCGAGATAGAGCTGGAAAGACGACGAAGGAACTGTTTTGTGTGGGTGCAATAGCGTACCGTCACGGGGAAGATTGGAGAGGATACTTTATCGTGAGCCGATCTGTATTTGTGTGTGTCCAGCATTAGGAAGGCAAACAAGGCGCTGGAGAGGCTGACGCACAACTTCCCCAGGGATAGCACCACGTCTCCTACCACGTTGACTCGGCCTATCCTCGTGATGTTGCTGTAGATCAACTCTGTGGCAATTTCCGACGATCTGAAGAAGCCTTTACCAGTTGCCGCAATCTGCAAGCAGAAATCATTCGAGACGGCATAAAAGAAAATGAGGGGGCTGCTTATCGAAATAAGGGAATGTGTAACGTACCATTATGTAGGCATTCCGATTTATTGATCTGATGGTCCACTCAATGAACTTCAAGGGAAACCGAGAAGAATGAAAAGCAGCCTTTCCGATCCATGCATCCGTACTAGAGCCAGTAACTTTCAACTTTCGACGGAACGACTCAAGCATGAAGCGAAATGATTCCACAAGAGATACAAGGATGGAGCCCAGAGCGACAGAACCCAGACTATACCGTATGAATATTAAAACTGAATATTAAAACTGATTTGAAATACAAGTTCATGAAAAAAAAGGTACGAGCGAGATGACGCGGGGACAAAGGAACGACCGCCCCGGAGCTTCGTCCAAAATCGCACCATAATCCGGTTGGTTGTCTTAGTCCCAATCCCCCGCCCGGCCGTGTTTCTTTCTTTTTTGGATTTCTCGCCTACGGCCACCACCGCTTGCCATTTTTCTTAACCGCGTTTAAGGAAAATAACATTAGTTACGATAAGGATTTGATTTCTAGTTGTTATTGACAAATGAACCTAAAAATAATAACGAATCCAAAGTTTATGAATCGGACAAAATAGTAGTCGAAAGAATAGTTCAAATCTATTACTCATAGTCGAAGAAAATCTCGATTCAATCATCAGATGATAGGGTTGCTGCCTAAGAGAGACTTGGAATTCCAATAATGGGAATAAACATCCAAGAGACCCAACGATCCATCCTTGAGGGTGCAGTTTAAGAACCTGTCCATCTTATCCTGCATGACAAATAAACTCTCTCCCGTGGATGAACTTCCCTGAATGAGTAGATAGTCTCGGCCGTAGTGGTAAACCCCGGTAACATTGTTCGTCGTATTAATCGGGCCGTTCAGGAACATAACCCAACTCCTTATCCACAGGTGCTTTTCGTTCCGTCCCAGAACGAAACTCCAAATCTCAATCTTGTCTCCAAAGGATAGATCCCACAAGGTCAGACGTTTTCCCACGTTTGCTAACTCGTACCGTTCCAAATGTCTCCTTAGCATTGAACGCCGGAAGAAATTCTCACGCCTCAGGTCAAAGCAAACCATAATCGTTCGTGTCGGCCCATGTAAGGTCCAGAAGAGAGTCTCGGAAATACAAACACCTCCTCTCCTTTCCTGATCTTGATTCTCAAAGGCCCCGTGCGACGATGCAAGTAACGAGTCAGGGAAGGGGATAAATCTCCAGCTCCTTCCCCGCATGTTGTAAATAGCTGCCCCAAGATTATTGTTCTCGTCCCGAACTAGTAGCTGAACCAGCTTGTGACTACCGCTCAATGGATCGTACCCTAGAGTCAAGTTATCAAATGCAACGGGCTGGTAGGGTGATCCCGGCACCAGGACCATCTCTTTCGTCAAAGGATTGATGACTGCGCTCTCCAGGATATGGGATTTGTCCTGTCTTTCCAAGAGGATCAAGCCATTAGAGGTAGTTACCTTTCCCGAAATACCATGCCGAAAGCCCCTCAGCTCGGGAAAAGAGGCAATCTGTTCTGGTATCATCTCATCTCCTTTTATTATCATACCATAGATTGTCGGCCCCCCCGTGATGTGATCGTCGGCTGAGCATCCGAAAATACAAGTCTTTCCTGGGTTGAAGTCCTTCATCCATGGATATAAACAATCAATCACCCGCAGCCACACTTTGCAAACAATTCTACATCGGATGAGCACTTGGACGGAAAGTCCGGATAGGAGATGGTCAAAGAGTTCTATCGGAAGATTTTCCCAATGATTACTTGGAAGATTATCCTGAACAAAGAAACAACATACTGAAACCACATAAAATTGGAATATTGCAGGCAGCTAGACAAAACAAAAGAACAACCTCACGACGACGAGGCAGTGCCATGCTCCTCTCCTTCTCGTCTTATCTCCTCCTCCTTAATCCTTCTCAGCCGCCCGCCTCCCTTTTAAAAAGAAATACAATGTTTGTTCTATTTTGGAAAAAAAATCTGATTTTGTTTGTAATAAAATCTTCGCGTAATATAAATATCCTAACAAATCAAATTAAAAATATATTATCTTCTCCCCCACTCCAAGATAATATTTATTTTCCAATTAAAAATATTAATGTAATAAGGTCTTCTTCTTGGGTCGTTAAATTTAGGTAGATTTGAGTCAAAGTGCCGCCGGTTCCCTCTTTTTTTTTCTTTTTTTTTTTATTACACACGAGGTTGAGTTGAATGGGTTGTTTTCAAAGGTAAATGCAGCCAAAACATCAGACATGTTTGCTACAATACGTAATCATATTGTAATGATACTAATTCATCCGGAGATGGTCAACACGTAATGGAAAGCCAGCTACGAACAAAAGCCCATTATTAAGCTTGTCGAGTAAGGAACGCTTCCCACTTTCGGATTACATACTGATCCTAATCTTCCCTCCTCTCCCTTTTCTAATGTTCGTAGGCCGGGGAGCACCCGTTAACAAATGCAACAACAAACAAATCGCGAGCAGTTCCTTCCTACTAGGCTGCAGAGCAAAAATCACCCCA